>JAPVRG010272749.1:0-24335 GCA_029783565.1 Rhagoletis cerasi
TTCTAAAAAAAATTATTTTTTTTTTCAAATTCGTCGTTGATCCTTCATTAAATAAAAAAAGGAATTGGCGAAAAATAAATTTTTTGGGAGCTCATTTCTTCTCACGCGAAAATACGATTAACTCATGAATAAAAATATATTTAAAATGATTTTTGAATCACATTTCCATACAAATTTTTAAGTAGTTTCTTATGAAATAGGCATCCATTCCAAAAATTGCAGATTTTCATAATTCTATGTGTTGAATGAAAATTGCAGAACTAATCGAAAAATTTATTTTTAGAGATCTTTCCCACCCCCAGTTAAGCTTATGAATGAAAATGCCTTTATGCGGTTCATGAAATACACCAAATTTTATGATTATATTTAGTTATAGGCAGGCGCGTCTATAGGGAGGGGGGTCGGGGGTGTTTCCCCCCGGGCCCGGATTTTTCTGAACATTTAGCTGGAAGATAAATTTGATAACAAATTTGATTAAACAAAATTTTTTTTGGGTAGGTGGGGCCCGGCACATGTTTAGTACCGGGCCCGGATTCTCTCTCGACCAGGGCGGTTTTAGGAAATATTAGAAAATATAGTATTTTCTGTTTTTGTTTAGTGAGCCCAATCACACTACTCACTTGTAACGAAAATTTACTTGAATTTTCTGCATATTTTTCAAATCTGCCACTTTTAACCAATTTTACATTTTTAGTCCAATCAGCGCCGAAAAAGAGGAATTAGCTGATAATAACCGCGAACAACGTGATTTTTTGGGACTGTTTAAGAAACAACAAGCTGCGCAACCAGTGTTAGGGTAAGTAAAAAAAAAACCAAGAGATAAAATGAATGAAATGAATAAAATGAATTCGCGTACGTAAGAGTCTTACATCAGCGATTAAGTACAAAAAAGTGAATGAGCATTATTTTTTCTAAGTCATGCAAATACACTTATTAATGTTATCAAATTGAAACGGAAACTTACAAAAAACGTGAATTTTGATAAGCTTAAATTAATTTTATATTTGCAACCTTCAAATTGCAGCGTAAGCGTAGGCGGCGGACTCGGCGTCGGCGGTGGATATGGCGCAGCTAATAGCGCTTATGGCGGTGGTGGGTAAGTGCGAACGCGTGCAAGGGATTTTTATCGGCATATTGAACTAAATAAAATATGTATATAATTTGCCTTTGGTTTTCCGATTTGCGATAATAACTAGGCATTATGGCATTAAGACAAGTCATGCTGGGTATGGACATGGACATGGACATGGCCATGGGGGTGGCGGTGGCGGTGGATATGGTACTGGCGGCTACGGTAGCTATGCACCCTATCGTGCTGGTGGCTATGGTGGTGGCAGGTAAGGATGCTGAGGTGTCTCTCAAAATTATAATACATTAGATTTTCATTTTAAAATATCTTTTTGGTTATGAGGTAAATCATATTTCGTCTACTTTTTTTAGCTCCTACAGCTTTTCTCCGTCGCATAACGTATTCGGCGTTAAAACTGGGTAAGTTAAATAAGCAGATATTCTAAGTGAAACAATTTCTTTATATTTTTTATTGTAAGTTTATATGTATTACTGAGCGCCAAGTACAGTTAGGTTAGGTTAGGTTAAACGGGCAGCTCTGCGAAGAGTTCACTCGGAGGCCGCGGAGGCCCATTGTGATGCCCATGGGGAGTTACCCCAAGCCTGTCCCTACTTGTCTTCGAACCAATTTGATTTTCTGGCGAATCCTAGCAGTCCTTCCAGAGGAGCTTTCCCCAAGGTATCCACGTTTTCGAAGAAATGGTCCCCAAGAAACTGGAGGCGTTTACTCGAAGTGCTGGACACTCACAAAGGAAGTGCTGGACGGATTCTATCTCCTCTTCATCCCTGTAGCTTCTACAGAAATCGTTATGCGGGGCTCCGAACCTGGCGGCCATGTGGCCAATGGTCCAGTGTCCCGTTAGTATTCCTGTGAGAAGCCTAACGTTTGGCTTTGAAAGCCTTAGAAGACTCCTTGTTCTTCGTTCATCGAGTCGTGGCCAGAGCGAGCGCGATACTCTGCAGGTGTGCAGGTTTTCCCATCTACCGTTAGTAGCTGCCCTTGTTAGTCTCTCGACTTCCGAAGACAGAAATCGTAGGGGAGGTTTCACGATATGGATCGCTTCCCCGAGTCCCATCACTTCAGTCAGATCCCTTTCTAGCACATTCGTCCGCTTCCTCATTTCCCGGGACACCACAATGCCCCGGGACTCAGTAAAGATTGATTATGTGTTGCTGTAGAGCTTGTAGGGATCTTCGTCATTCTTTGACGCATATCGAGTTTGTCGTTACCGACCCTAAGGCTTTGATAGCCGCCTGACTGTCAACAACGAAGGCAAGTTTAGATGGAGCTAAGTCCATCATGCTTACCAACCTTGCCGCCATGTGAATTGCGTATATCTCAGCCTTAAAAACACTGCAGTGATCTGGAAGTCTATAGGACTCTCTTAGAGATAGCTCCTGAGAGAAGACGCCAGATCCTGTTCTGATATCCATTTTGGAGCCGTCCGTGAAGATAGGTATTTCGTCACTGAGAGCAGTACCAAATTCCCAGTCACTTCTGTCAGGAAAATGGATGTCGAAATTTCGATTGAAATCGATTTCCGTGACCTGATAGTCACAGTTGCTGTACTTCACCCCCACTCTATCGAAAATCGAGTACAGTTATTTTATAAACAGAACAAATATATATATTTTAATAACTTTTTCACAACAGCTCAAATGTCCAAATCAGCAATGACTTCCTGATGCACGAACGTCCCCAAATACCTGCCTACGCGAATTGTCCAGCATACCGTTTACCCTCAAATATGTTGGTGAAATGTCGCGACAATCAATGTGAGGTTAGCTGTCCAGCGCAATATAGCTTCCCTGATGGCACAACATTGCTAAAATTGGCCTGCATAAGTGGCTCGTGGATAGTACGCGATGCAGATATAACGAGTGTGCCGCCTTGTCAAGGTAAGTCTTGTAATAGGAATGAGAAAAAAGATTGGACAACTTTAGACTTAACGAACACCGCTTCTGCCTGCAGCTACCTGCGTGCCACCCTGTGAGAATAATGGCATTTGCGTAGAGGCAGGTGTCTGCAAATGCGCTGAGAACTTCTATGGACCTTGGTGTCAGAATAAGAAGACCTTCTGTAGCGGCAAGCCGCCAATACCGAGGAATTCGCGCGTCAGTTGTAGTAATAAGTGAGTGAACATGATTTTTTTTGCGATATTTACCAAAGAAAATTTTTTTTTGCAATATTTCCTGCAGCATCTGTAACGCTGAGTGCATGCGCGGCTTTCAATATCCCGATGGCAGCACCATAACGAATCTGGAATGCGTGGATGGCGCATGGTTGCATAAGAAGTCGAATTCGCCGAAGCCGCCTGATTGTGGACGTAAGTTTGGAAATAAATTAATATTTACGCGCCTTCATGAAATCTCAAAAAAATATTTTTTTTTAATTATTTCAGCAATTTGTGAGCCATCCTGTCAGAATGACGGTCAATGCATATCCTTCAATGTGTGCCAGTGTACGCAACAGTATCGTGGCGACTACTGTCAACACAGTAAGTAACTTCCGTTGTTACATTAATCATTGTAACTCTTTCTATGCTTCTAACTGTTCCTCTTTGATTCCGTCCTGCAGGCGTCCAAGCTTGCAATGTCACCAAAACTGGCTTTAATGGCAGCTACAAATGTAATTATGATGGCTTGGAGGCCAAGTGCAAATTCTCCTGCCCCGCAGTGCCGGGTCTGCAAGTGCAGGGGAGCTTGGATATTGACTATGCCTGCAAATACAGTGATGGCGAATTTTATCCGAAGCCGCTGCCGACATGCATTTATCGTGAGTATTTCAGTTAACTCCAGAAATTTCGCAGAAAAATATTCCTATCTTTCAGCACCCGGCTACATTATTCGCCAGGGCTCCCAGTCTATGCGCCATTCAAAGAATGCTGGTCATATCATTGGCGGTGGTGGCGCAGATTTTGGCATGCAGTGGACCACGGAGCGTGAGCGCATACTTGCTATATTGGCTAAGTATCAGGATGTCGAGCGACATAGCGTAAATATCAATAGTTTTTAAATTATTTAATTGCAATGTGTTACCGTTTTATTTTGATATCGCAGGAGTGGTGGTCTTCTGAAGAGGCAGCTGTTTCCCCGTCTCGTTTCACGCTTTACATGGAGGGCGACATTGATGTGATGATCGATCGCGCGCCCAAGCCGGCATTATGTACCACTTGGGGTGGCGTAAATATGAAGACGTTCGACGGTTTGGTTTTCAAGTGAGTTTTTAAGAGTGGAACTAACCTGGAAATTGTAATCTCAAACCTATAATATTCAATCCATAATCTATAATCCTAAATATATGATCTATAATTTATTATATATGATTTATAATCTGTAATCTGTAATCTATAATCTATTACCTGAAATCCATAAATAATGTACAATCTATGATCCATAAATCTATAACCTATAACCTGTTATCCATAATCTAAAAACTCTAAATTTATCCTTTTTAGAGCGCCCCTTTCCTGCTCGCACACGCTAATCAACGACAAAGTCGATGCCACCTTTGATATTACACTGAAAGCCTGTCCATATGGCTCCGGTTATGGCTGTGCCCATTCCCTGCAAATCTACTGGCAATCCATACCATATACGCTGGACAATATAAGTAAGCTTAGAAAGCATACACTTTCTCCCTGGTTTAGTTAGTTAATTCTCTCTTTGTATTTCACCACTTCCGTCAGACGGCACTGTACACCTATCGACGCCAGCTAAGAATCTTCCCATACCCGTACAAGTGATGGGCATGAAAATCATCCCCGTTGCGCAGCATATGCAAATACAGCTGGAATCTGTTGGCCTGCAGATCGACTGGGATCGTCATCAGTATTTGGGCATACACGCCGGCCCGTTGCTGTGGTCTAAAGTTGGTGGCCTCTGTGGCTCGCTCGATGGTGACTACAAGAATGATCTGATGGCAAAAAGTGGCGTGGTCGTCGAGACCGTCAAGTCTTTCACAGACTCGTGGCGCGTTGATGACAAATCAGATTTGTGTATAATGGAAAATAGTCGTGAATTGGATTTTGGTTCAGAGTCCTGCGAAGTGGCTAAGCAGAAGAAGGCTATTGAAGTCTGCAGTCGTCTGCTGTCTAACGAAAAATTGTCGGATTGCGTGAAAGGCATAAATTTCGAGGCATTACTGCGCGCTTGCGTGGATGACTACTGCAATTGTCCGAATCGTGAGCATCCAGAGACGTGCAACTGTGATGCGGTAGCTATGCTGGCTAAGGAATGTAGTTTTAAGGGCGTTAAGTTGGAGCATGGTTGGCGCGATTTGGAGATATGCCGTAAGTAGCGAAAGTTTTATAGTGAGTGGGTTATATAATTTTTCGTCCCGCAGCCGTAAGCTGCGGCTATGGACGCGTCTATTTGCCATGCGGCCCAGACGTTGAGCCCACCTGTGACATGGCCGTAACACCGAGCAAAGATAAATGTAATGAGGGTTGCTTCTGCCCCGAGGGCACTGTGCAGTACAAGGACGCTTGCATCACGCAAGAGCTATGCCCATGCACCATGCGCGGAAAGGAGTTCAAGCCGGAGGCGACTATCAAGAAGAAGTGTAACACATGGTGAGTCTGTGACTAAATAAATTTTAAGAGTTAACTAATTCCAGTTTCTCTCTGCGAACAGCACCTGCAAGGGCGGCCAGTGGAAGTGCACGGATGAGGAGTGTGGCGCTCGCTGTGGCGCTATCGGCGATCCGCATTACCAGACTTTCGATGGCAAACGGTTCGATTTCATGGGCCAGTGCTCCTACTATCTGCTAAAGACACCCAAACTCTCCGTAGAGGCAGAGAATGTCGCATGTTCTGGCGCTATTTCGGAAAATCTGAATTTAGTGGCCGCTGCAGAGAATCCGTCCTGCACTAAATCAGTCACGCTCCGCTTTGCGCTCAAGAACGGCGTGCCGACCACTGTGCGACTGAATCAGGGTATGGCTGTGCATATCAATGAAAAGGAGATCACAAAGTTCCCAAAAATACTTGGCGCTGGCGAAGTGCTCATTCGTTTGGCCAGTTCGAGTTTCATGACAGTAGAGTTCCCCGATGGCATACGCATTTGGTGGGATGGCATCTCGCGCGTCTACATCGATGCGCCACCCAGTTATCGCAATCAGACTGCAGGTCTGTGCGGCACATTTAACTCAAATACGCAAGACGATTTCTTAACGCCAGAGGGTGATATTGAGACTGCTGTAGAGCCATTTGCGGACAAGTGGCGTACCAAAGACACTTGCGACTTTCCAACTGAGACTGTGCCCGGTCCACATCCATGCAGTGCGAACCCCGATAAGCGCGCCGATGCGGAGAAATACTGCAACTGGATTATGGATGACATATTCCAAGACTGTCACTGGACTGTTGAGCCGGAGCAATACTACGAGGACTGCCTCTACGATGTGTGCGCGTGCAAGGATGAGCCAGACAAGTGCTTCTGTCCCATCTTGGCTGCCTACGGCACTGAGTGTATGCGGCAAGGCATCAAAACGGGCTGGCGTTTGGCGGTGAAGGAGTGCGGTAAGTAGAAGAGTTGGTAGGTAATTTGACTCCCCAAATCGAAAGTCTCTCTTGCATCCCACAGCTGTCAAGTGTCCGATGGGTCAAGTTTATGACGAATGTGGCGACACCTGCGCGCGCACCTGCAGCGATCTAGCGTCTAAGAACGCCTGCAAGAAGGAGTGTGTTGATGGTTGTCGCTGTCCGCATGGCGAATATTTGAATGAAAAGAACGAGTGCGTGCCACAGCGCAAGTGTCCTTGCACCTACGATGGCATCACTTTCAAATCGGGTTACAAGGAAGTGCGTCCGGGCGAAAAGTTTCTCGATTTGTGGTAAGTGTACACGCAAGTGTACTTTGAAAGGTCTGTGCGCTACTAAAGTTTCATTACACTTTCAGCACCTGCACCAACGGCTTGTGGGAGTGTGAGGACGCTGAACCTGGTGATGAGGAGAAATATCCACCTTCATCACAGCTGCGCGCCGAGTGCGCAAAGCGTCCCTTCGCTGAGTTCTCGAAGTGTGCGCCCAAAGAGCCGAAAACCTGCAAGAATATGCATGAGTACGTGGAGAACCTCGAGGACTGCACACCCGACTGTGTCTGTATGAATGGCTACGTCTACGATACCTCACGCAAAGCGTGCGTGCTGCCGGAGAAATGTTCGTGCCATCATGGCGGCAAGAGCTACTCGGATGGTGAGAAAATAAAGGAGGATTGCAATCTTTGGTGAATTTGCTCTTAATGTTATTGTATTCTTACTCTAAAGTTTTGTTTTTTATTCGCTTAGCGTGTGTAAGAGCGGCAATTGGTCGTGCTCCTCGAACGGCTGCGGCTCAACCTGCTCCGTTTGGGGTGACTCACATTTCAGCACATACGATAATCATGATTTCGATTTCCAAGGCGCTTGCGATTATATACTTTCCAAAGGTGTTGCAGACAATGGCGACGGTTTTGCTGTTACCATACAGAATGTCTTATGTGGCACCATGGGCGTTACATGTTCAAAGTCTGTGGAGATCTCACTGTCGGGAAGTGTACAGGATTCGATTACTTTGACAGCAGATTCGGCATACATAACGGATCCCAACAAATCGGCGATTAAAAGTAAGTATGATTTGGAAGGAAATCAGAAATAAACAATGATAGTACGACCTTTCGATTAACTCTGCAATTCGTCACTAGATAGTTATTACAAAGTCCGACCTCGCGATGCATTGGCTTAGTTTCAGCGTCGATTTTAAACTTCCTGACTTTTCGAGGGATCTGAAAACTTTTGCGGAGAAGGTCGGTCAGACCAGAGGGAGGGCTTTGTATTAACTTGATTCTTCAGACAGGAGACTTACAATGTGGAAGATGCTTATAGTACTCGTATGTTGGCCCTGTGGTTGGCGATTTATGACTGTCCCTAAAAGGAATCAGAACACACAAGTTGAAACAGAAATTAACTCCGACGTCATTGGGTGACCCATAGATCTTTAACATAATAATTCATCGCTATAGATCGATTCCTTGAATCCCTATTAGGAAAGTCGAGCATACACATACGTTAAATTTTCCTATCTCCACCGAAAAAATTATTGGAAAGGTAAGAGCGTATAAATGGGTCCTCAGGGCATTCTGATCCTCATTGTACGCTCCGATCTGATGTATTGCCCGATGTTCTTTCTAATTCCTTCCATATTACTGGTTGCTATTGATAGATCTTTGGCTTGAAATTAAAAATAACCTAAAATTTTTTCGAGATGTCAGTCATGACCAGTGGGAAGGGTGTTGCGAAGTACACCAGGTGGACTTACAGATCCATCCATAGCTTTAGACCTCATTAGACCTTGAGTGACTTCGAATCAGCAAACTAATTCGATGAATACTTATTGCTTAGAATATACTACTGCAGTAAATCAGATGTAACCACGTTACCTTGGCCTCAAGACTTTCCGAATTAGACCTTAGAGGACTTGAGTATTCTCAAAGTGAGTCTTAGGATCGGAAATTGACCCAAGGACCGATGCCTAAACGGCGGATATTTAACAGTTGCCTTATAAACTCTAAGGCGGGGAACTGAACTTAGAAACGATGGGGTACTTTAGTGCCCTTACCACTCATACAAGTTATTAGGAGGATGCCAGTGCCTTTGTCTACCAAACAAGATTTTGGAAGGTTGAACGAAGCCTTCAGAGTCAAGTTCCTTCTTTAAAAGTTAGGGGTGAGACGCTTTGACGATGGCTGTCGAAATTAGAAATATATTAGAAGTTGAGTGTTAATTTTCGGCGTTTTATTGGCATATTTCTAATTTGTTGAAAGAATAAAGGTTAATCCTGTAAGCCTGTAATTTGGTGCTCTGAGAAACTGTGTGGCAGGGTACAAATATTTTCTGTCCTATCCAAAATCTAGTGCGCTTTCAATGAGGTTTTGCATATCTCGAAGGCTGACTTCGTAAGCAAAATTTTCATTTCAAAATGTAGATATGCCTAGAAGTATGCGCCACCTTTAAACAAACATTAGCAGCCCTAATCAGAACTAAGCTGTAGCCCGCCGATCTGTGATCTATTTCATGGATCTGCTTGTGCCTACTATATTGCTTCTCAACGAACTTTCAATAATATTGATCTCTACCAAATCTTTCCGCTTGCTTTCATTTGCAGAAATCCGCGACGCCAGCAACACCAAAGGTCATGGCGCCTTTCACATCTACAAAGCTGGCGTCTTTATTATAGTCGAGGTGATACCACTCAAATTGCAAATAAAATGGGATGAAGGTACACGCGTTTATGTGAAACTCGGCAACGAATGGAAGAACAAGGTAAAAGGATTGTGCGGCAATTACAATGACAACGCTATGGATGACATGCAAACGCCATCGCAAGGCATCGAAACAAGTCCACTCATCTTCGGACACGCATGGAAGGTGCAACAATTTTGCGCGCAACCAACGGCGCTCATAGATGCGTGCAAAGAGCATCCGGAACGTGAGACGTGGGCACAACTCAAGTGCGGTGTCCTCAAATCGGAAATATTTAAGGTGAGCAACGAAAAAGAGCGCAACAGCAGACAGCTGTAAAGTCGGTAGCAGCTAGTAGCTAGCGAATAATTAAAATTCCAATACACATTGCAATGACTAATACTTAAGTGTGCTACGTCTTTTTCATGTTTCGCCTCTACCAGGATTGTCACGCTGAAGTGTCTATTGAGAAGTACCTGAAACGTTGCATATTCGATACGTGCGCTTGCGACCAGGGTGGCGATTGTGAGTGCCTATGTACGGCAGTGGCTGCCTATGCACACGCCTGCTCGCAAAAGGGCATCAATATACGCTGGCGTACGCCACACTTCTGTCGTAAGTACTCTGAATGCACAAGTAGACATTTAAGGTAGTTGTGTCTGCCAGTGTGTGATAGCATATATGGCTGCGAATGAATTTGCTTGTGTCTAAAGTTCAACTCAGAAATACTCATTGGTACTGAAGCGCTGCGTTGCTGAAAATCATTGTCTCTTCAATTATTCATTAGTTTAAATCGTCACATACTTTGCTGATGACAATGTAGAAATCGACGATTGGTTGGTAAAGGAGAACAAGGGGTTTTAGCTTCCCTATCAGCTGCCAAAAAGCCATAACTGCCTTTCTATATATGCGCATATGCCCATGTGCTTCGATCTTCAAGTAGACTTGTCGATTAGCCGTAATTGATACTTGAGAATTATTCATTGTGATTTCCTGAGAAGAACATATGTACATATACTCATGCATATATTACCGGCGCTTAAACTTAGGCAATCCTTCGCGCTATGCTGAGCAGCTTCAGTGCATTTGAATAAGCTATTGATTGGATGGAAAATCCTTTCATAGTGGCCGCAGGCAATTATTCACACTTGATAGGAATTTTTAAGATTAAAACTTAGCGTTCAATATGCAAGGATGTGACGTGGGGAATCGATAAGATTGTTAACATAGTTTGGCGGTAATGTAATTAATTAAAAAAAGAAAACTTTCTGTAGGGCTGATTGAAAGACGTTAATATCCTTAATAAACAATTTCCTAATAGATTAAGAAAAAATTGAGAGTCAAGTGTCTTGTAAGATCTTCTCCTACCGGAGTCGTTAAAGGGACCGCTCTTCATACTTTTATTTATTTCCATGGTCTGATGTCTGATTCTATCTAATGGATCGATAAATGCCACTTAAATTCACCAGTATGCGCATTGTTACAAGGCATGTGGACTGCTATTGAATTTTTCTATTAGTGGACTATATGAAAGGGAATTACCTCGCGCAATGAGCGCAGATTTCAGCCAGCCAAAAACATGACACATCAAAAGTCTTTTGCAACTGGGCAGATATAACATCTGATGAGCTTGGAGGGTCGTGGTGTTTATTCCGAAGGCCGTCATATTTCTTCCAAGGATTTCAGGCCATTGAGTATCCTTTCGTTTTTGACTAAGACGTTGGAGAGACTGAGATGTATGTATACGAGTATTAGAAATAGGATTCCCCGAGATCGCCTGAGAGGAGCTCAATAGTCGCACGTCCAAAGTAGTTCGGCCGAGTCCGCCCTGCTAGCGCTCGTGAAGTCGATAGAGGAAGTCGAGAACATACCGCCAAAGATCAAGGGATTTTATTGGTCTGACAAAGCCGCAACTTCGTCGAACTGATCATCATCTTGGTAACACGTAAAACTATAAATCTTTCTTATAAAATATGCTGAGAGTAAACGAGAGCGGTGACCTGATTTAAAGCAGTTTCTCTTGAGGTACCGCAGTGGTTATTATATAGATTTTGAAAGTCACCCACCTCCATGTCCACGACTGACGTCCGAACTAGTGAAAATTTGTTTGAATGCGAACAAGAACTACGTCATATCAAACAGCTCCTGCCGTTCCACCCACACAATGCTTATAGTGAAGTTACTTTGGCAAGCGGTAATATGTAGACAATTTATGGTTCTCGGCCTCACTGCCATCGAAACTAACGAGCCAGAAAATAAATATTACGTTAGTTTGTTTCTTTTTACTTTCCTAAAGAAAGTAAAGAAAAGTATGATCCTAATCTAAATTGTATTCACATCTCAAGCTATCAAGAGTTTATTATATCCATTACCCAATTCTCCTCTTTTCAGCCATGCAATGCGACCCCCACTGCGCCGAGTATCAAGCCTGCACGCCTGCCTGCGCCATGGAAACCTGTGACAATTTCCTTGACCAAGGCATGACCGAACGCATGTGCAATCAGGAGAACTGTATTGAAGGCTGCTTCATTAAGCCCTGCGAAGAGGGCAAGATCTATCTAAACGACACCTACAAGGAGTGTGTACCGAAAGCTGATTGCAAGCCAGTGTGCATGTTGCGCGACGGTAAGACCTACTACGAAGGTGATGTCACATATGCGGATGCTTGCGCCACGTGTCGCTGCTCGAAGAAGAAAGAGGTATGCAGCGGCGTGAAGTGCAGAGAGCCAACGACGACAGAACGGCCAGCCAATTTGGTGGTCGACAGCACCACACAGCATCCATTGGGCACGGACACGCAACCCAAGTGTGTGCGCGGTTGGACACGCTGGTTCGACAAAGACGCCGATACATCAGGCAAGCTGATACATCTAAATGATGAGGAGCGGCTGCCGCGCTACAATCGCATGGAGAGCATTTATGGCACATGCCAGAAGAAGTATATGAAGAAGATTGAATGCCGGGTGGTGAAGACACACGAGTCACCTGACTACATGGATGAGAATGTGCGCTGCAATCTGGAGGAGGGACTGGTTTGTCAGGGACAATGTCACGACTATGAGATACGCGTCTTCTGTCAGTGCGATGAGGAGCTAGTGACGCCATCAACACCAACTGAGCGTCCACAAATTGGGCAGCCATGCGATTCGGTGATTGCGGAGTATAAGGAGTATACGGGAGACTGTCACAAATTCTTGCACTGTCAGCCGACTAACGACGGCAGTGGTTGGACGTACGTGGAGAAGACGTGCGGTGAATATATGATGTTCAATCCAACGGCATATGTATGCGATCATATAGCGACCGTGCAGCAGATTAAACCGAGCTGTGGTAAGCCAACGCCCGGCGTGGAGGTGGAAGTGCCAAGCGAATGCGCCGAGGGGCAGGTGATGGTCGAATGTGCCAATCAGTGTGAATTTACTTGCGACTACTACGGTTCGGTGAGTGTGCAGCAAGAAAGTTTATACAGAGCGCCCCTCATGTTTGGGTTTTCTCTGTCTTTTACAGATCTTGCGCAAGCGCGGCCTCTGCAAGAAGGGTGAACACTGCAAACCCGGTTGTGTGGACAAACATCGCCCCGATTGTTGGTTGCTGGGTAAGTACTGGCGCGATGAGGTAACTTGCGTGGAAATGGACGAATGCCCGTGCATGGATAAGTCGGAGAAGTACGTGCAGCCCCACATGCCAGTCTTTGGCGAGGATGAGGTCTGTCAGTGCATAGACAATACTTATACTTGTGTGCCTAATAAAGTGCCTGAAACGACCAAGCTGCGTAAGTATCTCCCTAGCTACTCGATTGGCGCTGACTACTAAATAGAATTTTATTTTGAGCAGCCTACTTCCTAAGCTCCACACATACTACAAAAGAACATGAGCCAGAACTGCTGCCACCCACGCTTGCGCCACATTTGCAGTGTGAACCGGAGCGGTAGGTTTATGTCAAACAATATTTTAACAGCTAGTTTAAGGGAGCCTTTGCCTTTTTTTTAGTTTCATACCGCTTATACAAGGCGTTGAACCACTGCCTGACAGCGCTTTCAATGCCAGTTCCACACTCAACCCCTATAGTGCACCCTTCATGGCACGCATGCCTGAAAACCCGAAAAGTAGCATTGGCTGCTGGTCACCGGGCATCGATGACCAAATGCAGTACTTGCAGATAAGCTTCCCAGCACCTGAGCCAGTATTTGGCGTCATAATGGCCGGCAGTCCTGATTTCGATAACTACGTCACGCTTTTCAAGGTAACTTGCCTTAGTCAATGATACTTGCATATCAGATTAACCTTTTCCAACCTTCTAGATACTCTACAGCCACGATGGCGAGTCTTATCACTATGTGGTGGATGAGTCCGATACACCGCAGAAGTTCAATGGTCCACTCGATTCGCGTATGCCACAGCAGACGCTTTTCAAGATCCCCGTCGAAGCGAAGTCCCTGCGCATCTACCCACTGAAATGGCATGGTCGTATTGCTATGCGTGTTGAGCTGCTAGGTTGCGGCGAACCAGGTACAACGACCACGCCAGCAACCACGACTGAGTCTACATTTGAGAAGCTTATTCTGACGACAACACAGCAACCGATTATCTGGCAGGGTGAAGACAAATGTGTAGATCGCATGGGTGTAGACAATGGTCAAATGCATCCGACGCAAGTGAAGGCCAGCAGCGTCTGGACACTGCCACAACCGGCCAAAAAACCACGCTTGATAGATCTGCTGAAGCTCTCCTCCTCTGTAGGTTGGCGGCCGGTGACCAATTCACCGAATGAGTATGTGCAGGTGGGTATAAGAAAATAATAGGCGTAGGGTCTTGGATGCCTAAATGTCCCCTTTTCTTATAGTTCGACTTCCTGGCGCCACGCAACATCTCTGGTTTCATCACAAAAGGCGGTCCGGATGGCTGGGTTACCAGCTTTAAGGTGATGTTCTCCAAAAACAAGTTAATCTGGAACAAAATACTCTTCTTCGACGGACAACCGGAACAATTTCGCGGTAATTACGATTCGAATAGTGAGGTGATAAATACTTTCCGCTCGCCCATACTGACGCAGTATTTCAAGATTGTGCCTTCCAAGTGGGAGAAGAATATCAATATGCGCATAGAGCCTGTAGGCTGTTTCGAGACTTACTGTGAGTGACCTCTCTAAACATTTCCCAAATGCCTTAATACCAAATATTCTCTTCCAGTGGAAGTCAAGGAAAAGGAACCCGAGGTTGAGAAGGAGCTGCCGAAATGCCATGCTTGCGATGGCGTTCAAGGCGCTACAGGACCAGATGGTGCATGCAAATGCAAGAACGGTTTATTATGGGATGGTCAGAATTGCGTACAGAGTAATCTGTGTCCTTGCATTGAGGAATATAGCACGTGAGTTTCCTTACATAGCGAACTACTTAACCGTTCTCAGTCTTACATTTTAAATCCTTAAAAATACGTAGTTACCCCATCGGCATCAAGTATGCAAATAAGCAATGCGAGGAGTGCGTTTGCATTTTGGGTGGCCACTCCAACTGCAAGCCCAAAAAATGTCCTCCATGCGTGGAGACTAACTTACGTTCCTTGGTCACACCGGATTGTTCCTGCAAATGTGAGCCCTGTCCGAAATATCAGCGTATCTGTCCGTCAAGTGGTGACTGCATACCAGAACTTTTATGGTGTAATGGCGTGCAAGATTGCGCAGATGATGAGGATGATTCTTGTGAGAAGAAGTTTGAAGTGACGCCACAACCAATTGTTAATAAGAATGAAAGTGAGTACGGTTTATAGGCTGGGAATAGTTTTTACGAAAGCAAGAGGTAGCGAAAAAATTTGTAATACTCGTTAAATTGTGTGAATAATACTGGGAACGAAAAATTGCTTAGGATTTGTGGCAGGGAACAGTTTTGCGGTGCAATGAGAGGGAATTTTTTGATAAATTTCGTAATAAAATAAGTCTGTATGTATAAACAAAGTTGTTGATACGAACGAAAATTTTTTTCTAGTGGGCACAGTTTTTGGCGATGCAGTGGAGTTCAAGGACTAAATAGTAATTTTGTAGAGTGCTAGTAATTTGCGATAGTGCAAGATATCTTGGTATTTCTGAATGGGAACAGTTTATCTTCAGAAAAATTGTCCTACAAAAGAAACGCTATTACGGGGAGGACAGTGCAGATAACGAGGAAATTACTATTGTAACCAAAAACAGTCTTTTTTTAGTTGGAACAGTTCAAATATTTTACAGGACAAAGCAAGTTTTTTTCAGACAATTATAAAAAAAGGACGTGCTTCAAGCATTAAAGTAAGAACAGTTCTAAGGTAATACTTAGTTAAGAATGAAAACACGTAGAAAAGTATGCCAGTTAGGATAGAGATTAAAAGGAAATCATCAGATTTTTTTTTGGAAGAAGGCAAAGCATCATACAAATTTCAAATTAGCAATCAATGCCAAAAATGATTCGGTGAGGAATAGATTTTCTGCAATATTAAACAAGCCTACAAATAAATTATGTATATGGTAGGTAAATTTTCGGTAGTTAGTACAAAATACAAAAATAATTTGGGTGGGAACAGTTTGAAAAAAAATTACTTTATGTGTACAGATATTGTTTTTACGTTTCGAAAATAGTCTTAAAGTGTCAAATAACGAAATTAAAAAAAAAATATTTATGTGGGAACAGTTCAAAAGTTTTTTCAACAAAAGAATTATTAGCTCCATAATAACATTAAATTAATAAAAGTTCATATTTGGGCGATAGAAAGCCAATCAACTATTTTTTGAGTTATTTTTTGCTTAACTTAAAACCAACGGGATCTCTATCTCTCATTCGCACAGCCGTCATCATCAAGTGCCCAGAACCCGAATGTCCACCTAATATGAAGATTAAGGTTTTGGAGAAGAAACAGCGCAAAATGTCGCAGATGTTCGCCAAGTCGTGAGTAAAACTTGAGGAATTTTACAAGTAAATACTAGAACTAACTTTATATTCTCTCTTCAACTCAGCTTCACCGACATGGAAGCCATGGGCAGCAATATGTTCAAAGTAACCAAGACCAAAGTATTGGTCAGCGAAACTGAAGAATTCCTTATGATGCCGACCGAAGAAGTAGCTGGCGTAGAAGAGGAGGAGTGTGCCGAATTCACTTGTGTGCCAATACCCACAAGAGTGGTGCAGAAGAATGAAAGTGTCGTTTGTGTGGAACCTAAGTGTCCAGAGAACTATGAAATAGAATTGGATATGTCCAATGCTAAGCCAGGACAATGCAGCAAGTATGCATGCGTACTCAAGCCCACTAAAGATGATGTGTGCGAGATTAGTGGCAAGTTCTTCACAACTTTCGATGGCACTGAGTTCAAATATGATACTTGTAGTCATATATTGGCGCGCGATATTAAGAATTCAAATTGGGTGATAACAGGTAAGTGAGTTAGAGATGGCTGAACAGTGGGAAGAAGGCTGTCCAAAAATTTCAATCGATCTTCGCCTTCTTTCTAAGGGTCCTCTCTTCTAATTTTCTTTCACATCTTTAATTTCAGTCCACCTCCTCTGCGAAGATGAATCGCGCAAAGTTTGCCATAAAATGGTCACCATCAAGGACATTGAATCCGAGGCCATACTCACGATTATGCCTAATATGAAATTGAATTTCAATGGCTACGAATACACCGTGTCGCAGCTCATGAATTCGCCCATCTGCAAGGCGGCTTTTGTTATCTCCCAGCCGGGCAGCATTGTGTTGGTGGTGTCGCGCAAACATGGCTATTGGTTACTTTACGATGACATCGGCTACATCAAGATTGGCATTTCGTCCAAGTATTTACGCACCATCGATGGTCTGTGTGGCTACTATGATGGCATAGCAAACAATGACAAACGCACACCAGATGGCAGTCTGATGCAGAACACAGTGAAGTTTGGCGACAGCTGGTTCGACAAGAAGATACCGAAGGAAATGTGCTACCCACAAGCGTGTCCATTTGAGTTACAAAAGAAGGCACTAGCGCTGTGCAATGCCATTAAGTAAGTATGTGGATGTGGTAAAGAGGGTGGGTGGTGATTTGGCGAGCATTACTTCTAGTTCTAAATATACATACGTAGTTGTTGTAGCTGTGTGAGTGTGCTCAAAGTACGCTGGTAAATTTTGTGTAGTAATGTCATGTAATTTTGCTTTGCACCCGGCAGGCATCCGGTATTCGTTAAGTGCAACAAGGCGGTCAACTACAAACAATTCGTCAGCAAATGCATGGAGACCACTTGTGAATGCCTGCGGGCAAATCCGGGCGAGGACAACACTTGCAAATGCAATGCACTGCAGGACTTTGTTGCCAAGTGTTTGACAATTAATCCGAATATACAATTGAATTTGTGGCGTGCGGTGCAACAGTGTGGTAAGTAATGAGCGAAGTAGAAATATTTTTACTAAAAAGGTGAAATTTTTTTTTGGTTCAGAAAATGTTAAACTATTATTCACATAGATATAATGTGGAAAAGGGTTTATTCTTGCCTGTATACAGTCGTAATATTGATTATAATTTTTGAGTATTTAAATTTTTGTTATCGGCTCTGATTTAGTTTTCATTCTAACTAACAAACCCGGCCACGATTCGCTGCGGCTCAGTCTAGTACGAAATTAATGTAGAAGTAGATAAAATAATTATAATGAAGGTCAATTCATTTAAGACAGTGTTACCAGACAACCTGGATTTTCGCTTCGGTGGTTCTCATTGTCAAAATTATCTATTTAATGTAAATTTGTTGTAATTATTACTCTAATTGTGTGTATATTTTGTTAGTAAAATTTTTGTTTTTGTACTCCTGCTATCACCCTATATGAATTCCCACTGATTCTAATACATACGGCCTTATTATGGATCACGAACGATAGGCAACACGAACGATTCGTCTGCAGACGACAACGTCTCTGATTGCGATTTTATTACTCTGTCCTTCGTCTTCGTCTTGCTTTTGATCGATTACTTTACAAAGTAGATAAAAGAATTCTCCATAAACATAAAGATCAGGTGGAGTAAGCGACGTATACATAATCGTTTATGAGAAAAGCAATCGTTTTCTAAATTAAAATCGCACATTTGATGGTCATCGCGAATGCAAGGCGTATTGGAAATTGAAGTCGTTTTATTTCGAACGCCATGTCAGTCACAATGAGTGGTATGCGTGGTTCTTTCACGTCGTCCCCTTAATAAATTCCAATTAGAACTGTTGCTTTAATTATATTGTTCATCACTTGTCGCAACAAATTTCGATAAACTATTCGTTTCAAGTATTCCATGAATATCGATAACTCTTTAAATTTTGATATTCCATAAATTTCGATATCTATTGAAAAATTTCAAAAAGTCGATACACTCTGGTTACTCGATAAAATTCGATAAATCTATAAATAGTGATATATCGATAAACTTATATGGCCCTTTAAATTTTTATAACTCGATAAAATTTTCGATCCATTAAACCAACAAATTTCGATAAACCAATAAATATCGATAGCTCGATAAATTGAAATAACGCGATACATTACGTTAACTCGATAAATTTCGATGACTCAATACATATTAATAACTCAATAAACATCGATAACTTAATTAACTTAAATTTTTTTTCAATAATCCGATAAATTTGTATGACTCGATAACAATCGGTAAATTTCGAGCACTATGAATGTGAATAAATCGATACATTCCGAAAACTCAATAGACACGGATAACTAGATAAATGTCGATAACTATAAACTTTGATGACTGGAAGAGTGTTGATAACTTAATGACTTTCGATAACTAAATTCTTGATATATCGTTTCTTATCGAAATATTTCAATAAATTCTTTTACCCTTTCAGTTACCCATTGTTTTGATTTTCGTCCTCATCTTCAATTTCGTCTTCACTTTTTTTCTTCATCGTTTTTTTATCATTTCTTTTTCCATCTTCACATTTATCTTTATTACAAAGTTTCATTTCAAATACGAAGTAAAATAAAATGCGAAAACAACTCAAACTGAACAGCTTGCAACAACAACTATACGAATACATAAATACCGAAATTTTTAAACGACGATTTTGGTCGCAATTTTCAACCACTGAAACCATAAAAAACCTTCTCATCCACAGAAAAATACCTTTCCAATGGTGTTCTTGGTTTCGAAATCGGTCAAATAGAGTCGACAAACGACTGATCACAAAATTTATGTTAGCGTATTAATATAAAGATTTGTTTTCTCTTCCTAGTTCTAGTTCTCATTTTCAGTTTAGTTTGCATTCTCAATCCCAATCTCAATCGCAATCTCAATTTTGATCTCATTCCTATTTTCAATCTAATTTTCAGTCTTATTCTTAGTCTCATTCTCATTCCTCAGGTCAACGCCATTCTCATTCCCTTCATTTTCATTTTCATTCCCACTCTAATTCCCACATTTACTCTCCTGCTCATTGCCATTCTCATTCCCATTCCCAGCATCATTCTCCATTACATTTACATTTGCATTCCCATTATCATTACCACTACAATGGTATTCTCATTCTTTATGTCATTCTCATTCTAATTAACATTCGCATTCCCATTTTTACTATCATTCTCATTCCCATTCCCAGTGCCATTTTCATTCTTTTTGTCATTCTCATTCCAATCTAATTTCCTTTTTCCATTCTAATTATTATCATTCTCATCGTCATTCTTATTCTCATTATCATTCACTTTCTCATTCTAATTTCCATCACACTATTTTCCATTTGATTCCAATTCGTTCTCATTCCTATTTTCATTCTCATTCGCATTCTCATCCATTCATATACTCATTTCTACTCTAATTGTCATTCTCTTTTAACTACTCCAATAATATTTTCTCTCCTCCACAGAAATTGATTGCCCAGCGCCACTCATCCACTCCGATTGCTATAAACGCCGCTGTGAGCCGTCTTGTGACTCGCTAAACACCGACGATTGCCCCATAATACCCGATGCCTGCTTCCCTGGTTGCTATTGTCCCGAGGGCACGGTGCGCCAGGGTAAGAAATGCGTAACTGTGGCCGAATGCAAGGACTGCGTTTGCAATTCCATCGGCAAGTCGCAATTCTTCACTTACGACAAGCGAGATTTCCACTTTAACGGCAACTGCACATATCTGCTCTCGCGAGATATAGTGCTACCAGGACAGCATAACTTCCAGGTAAGTCTCCGCCAGATTATTTTAATAGGTAGAAATCCTTAATTATATATCCTTCTCATTCACAAAGGTCTACGTCACAATGGATTATTGCAAGCGACTCGGCTACACCGCCAATGCCACACAGGATTCGTGCATAAAAGCCTTCCATGTCTTCAATGGTGACCACCTCATACACATTGAGCGTCCGAAAGTCGGTAAGGTACCGCATATTCTCATCGACGGCGCGGAGGAGAAGGTGCCTTTCAAGAAGTCTTGGATTAGTATGCGCGAAGTAAATGGCAAGGAATTGCTGCTCTCACTGCTGGATAGTCATGTGGATTTGCGTGTATCCTACGACGACATGGCCTACACGGTAAGTATGGAACGTGAGAAGATAAAGTCTATCCTGGGTTGCCAAACAGAGTTGGGAAAACACTATCTAGGAAATCTTTGGAAGCTCTTCTAATTTCCATTGTTTCTTCAACCCCCTCTTCAGCTCTCGGTGCCAAGCATCAAGTACAGCGCTAAAATGGAAGGTCTCTGTGGTGATTGCGATCGCAGTCCCAAAAATGATCTACTCGAGAATCCTGCGAAGAAAAAGGGCCGCACGCCCAGCACCGACTTAGAGGTTGTGCTGCAAAGTTGGCAGGCAGAGGAGCCGAAGCTAGGCAATGACTTGCAAATTTGTTCCAGCGAAAGCATACAGGAGAACGAATGCAAACTTCCACCTGCCGAACAGGATCCCTGCTTGTTGCTTTACAATGACGAACTATTCGGGCGTTGCAACATAATACTTGATCCTGGTAAATATGTCGCTTTGTGTCAGAAGGAACTCTGCAAACCCGGCAGCCAACGACAAAGTGCTTGCAATTCGATGACTGCTTATGCGCACGAATGCGTACAGCAGGGCGTCTGCTTGAACTGGCGTCGTCCCGATCTCTGTCCCTTCGACTGCCCCACCGACCTGGTTTATGAGCCCTGTGGCTGTGCAAAGACTTGCGAAACGATTAAAGCTATGCACGAGTACGATGCGGTTATAGTGAAGACTGATAAGTTTGTAAAGACTGTGGAAACCAGTGACATGTGCGAGGCTGAAGAACGTTTCGAGGGCTGTTTCTGTCCACCGGGCAAGGTGATGGAAAATGGCGAGTGCGTGGCCGAGAAGTCGTGTGTGAAATGCGATGACTTGGTGCATGTGCCGGGTGAGAAGTGGAGGAAGGACAAGTGCACCGATTGTAGTTGCAATCTCGAGGGTAAGGTGGAGTGCGTGGAGCAAAAGTGTTTGGTTGAGGAGAATATTTGCGCTGAGGGCTTTACACCGAAGAAGTTTGTGTTAGTGGATGAGTGCTGCCCACGCTACAGATGTGTGCCAGAGCCGAAATTGCCGCCTGCGAAATTGTGTCTCGAGCCATTGATGCCCATATGTGGACCCGGACAATTTAAGAAGCAGAAGACCGGACCGGATGGCTGTCCGCAATTCATTTGTGGTAAGTGTTTTAGAAGAGAAAGCGTAGAGCAAAGCAGACTTAAGTATGCGCCCAATAATTCCAGAATGCAAGCCGAAAGACGAATGCGAACATTTGGAATTACCGCGTGCACTTAAGCCAGGCGAAAAGGTGGTAGAAGAAGAACTCGGCTGCTGTCCAACACAGGAGATCATCTGTGATGTAAGCACTTGTCCGCCTGCGTTGAAGGAATGCGTGGAGCGCTTCTACGAAGTGGTTAGAAAGCAAGAGTTAGGCGAATGCTGTCCACATTACTTGTGCGGTAAGTACTTCGCTGCAAACAGAAACAGGAGCATCTTCTCACTAGTAAACTTCTCACACAGAGCCTCCTAAGGATATGTGCATTGTTCAAAATACCCAAGGCGAGAAGTTTATTAAACCACTGAACGCAAAATGGCCGCATCCTACAGATCCTTGCAAGCAGGAGATGTGCGCCTATGGCCCAAGCGGCAGCACGCAAATCATCACAACGACAGAGGCCTGTGATACCTTCTGTCCGACTGGTTTCACTTATGCGAATAAGCAGCCTGCGGTCAAGTGCTGTGGCGAGTGTGTGCAAGAGAAATGCGTGCTCGACAATCAACTGTACGAAGAGGACGCCATCTGGATGAGCGCCGATAACTGCACGATCTATAGCTGCCAGCGCAAGGGTGAGGTGCTGATAGTGTCTTCTTCACAAGAGACTTGCCCGGATGTGAGTGGCTGCCCGCAGCAGTTGTTGGTGCCCGCCGAGGGTGGCTGCTGTAAATTGTGCAAGACTGAACCGCCTGCCGAAGATCAGAGTAAGTTGGGTGCAGAAGTATGAGGATTTGAAAGGTATTTATGTTTGCTAAATTTGCAGAGAACTGCTTGCCGGTTTCCTTGGTTGAACCGCTGACTGTAGAACTGATAGAAATTGTACAGGCCGGTGTGGGTAAGTGTGTGAATAAAGAACCTATACAGGGTTTTACAGACTGCGAGGGCGCTTGCTCGTCTGGTTCGAAATATAATAAAGTCTCGGCGACGCACGAGAAACATTGCCATTGTTGCAGTATTAAGAGTTGGAAAGCAGTAACGGTGCCGCTGGTTTGTGAAAATGGCAGCAAGATAGAGAAAAAGGTAAGTGTAGGGATTCTTAAACGGAACAGAACGAAGCGGACTGACTAATTGTAAGAGTAAGTCTAAGATTAAGACTAAAACTTTGACCAGACTAAGGATAATACTAAGACCAGGACTAAGACATAAGAGTAAGACTAGGACTAAGACTACAACCAAGACTAAGACTAAGACTAAGACTGGGACCAGACTAGGACTAATTACCAATACCAAAAATCCGCCGGAGACTAATAAAAATCAAATTTTTATTGATTTTCACAGGTCGACGTGCCTGCAAGCTGCGGTTGCAGTCCTTGCGCTGAGAACACTGACTATGAATTTGGTGATAAGATTGATGTGCGTATGCATACACTACCCAAAATTTTATCTGGTCAGATTTCAGTGCCTTGAAGCTACAACGAAGAAGGCTGCAGCTCAACGAATGATATCGGCGCTTAAAATTAAGGCCTGTTGCTAAGTTATAATAAATAAAATTTGCATTCGAATATAAAAATAAAAAGAACAAATATTTGCGCTGTTTCTTTCACCTACTTTTGACATACTTGAGTAGTTCAATATAAGCCAGCTAGAATACTTTTTATAAGCCAACATTGTGCATTTTATAACAACAAGTAATAATTCATGAGTTGTGTTGCCATTTGTGGCCACGCCTACAACTGTGGCAACTCGATTGGTGGCAAGCAATCAGTGAAAGGTCAGCAGCACCACTTCTTTCCAGCTAGTCACAGTGTCGATAGTCTCTCTATCTCTGCTCTTGGCCTTAAGTGGTATTAGCGACTTGCATTTCAAATGGCAGCCTCTAGGTACCCGTAGTAAGTCTTTGCCACTTTGTGCGCTTACTGATTTATTGCCGCGTCTGCCACGTAATCGAAGTGTCGTAAAATGAATTGCAACAAGCAATGATTTGAAGTAACTCCGTTGTTTATTTTTTGTGTTTCTTTTGGTACTTCTGTAGTAAATCATGAATATTCAAAGAGTTTTGTTGTCCGCCAAAAGCTTAACTCTTCCACTTGGTGCTTTAGTTGAAGAGCTGTATGGTAAACCTGCAGCTTACTTCGGAGATTTTTTAAACAAATTTTTTTTAAAGCAGCATTTAGGAATAAATATGAAAAAAAACAAAGACTATTTAAATATAAATACTCTTTACATTTTTTAGTAAATAACTAGAAGAATTAATTCTCCAATATATTTCCCCAAATCGATTGGAAAGTGTCTAGTATATGTATGTGAATATTTTTTCAAGCCGCTACTTCAGTATGCGCTAAACTTTTTTTGCAACATTGTGTTATTTTTAACCAAAGCTGTTCTT
>JAPVRG010272750.1:0-14667 GCA_029783565.1 Rhagoletis cerasi
TTATTATTATTATTATTATTATTATTATTATTATTATTATTATTATTATTATTATTATTATTATTATTATTATTATTATTATTATTATTATTCTTCTTCTTATTATTATTATTATTATTATTATTATTATTATTATTATTATTATTATTATTATTATTTTTTTTTTTTTTTATTTTTATTATTATTATTATTATTATTATTATTATTATTATTATTATTATTATTATTATTATTATTATTATTATTATTATTATAATTCATCTTTATTCAGTCTATGATTTACAACCTTACAGACTAGAAAAAGGCTAAAAGTATTCGATTAGAGTGAATACACTTATGAAAAATAAGTTTTGAGAGATGACTTAATAAAAATTCTTAGAAACGAAAAATCGATATCTAATCTCTTTGAAATGTTGTTATATTCCGCAAGGCCTCGAAAAGTAGGCGCAAAAAATGAGTAACTAGCCTTAACGGCAAGTACGTAAAAGCGCATACGAGAACGAAGACTTCTGAGAGGCACATTAAAAGTAACCTGCTCAAGAAGAGATGGGCAGTCAATGGAACCAGAGAAAAGATCGAAGACAAATAATAGTAAATGGATACGGCGTTCTATTTTCCAACGAAAGCAAATTTATTAGTTTACACCGGGAGTAATATGAAGGAATCGTATCCGAGAAATTAAGAGAAACGAGGGCAAATCGAATAAAAACCTTTTGAACTCGTTCAATCCTTGAAGCGTGACAATTATAAATAGATCTCCATATAATAGAGGCATACTCAAGTTTATATCGCACTAAGGAATTATATAAAGTTTTCCGAGTATAGGGGTCCCTTAAACCCTTAGCATATCTTCGAATAAATGCTAACTTACTATAAGCTTTAGGAAGTACATGGCAGATATGATTTACAAACGAAAGATACGAGTCAAGCACGACACCAAGGTCGACAAATTCGCGAGCAGGGGTAAGCTGTTGGTTTGCGAGGTAGTAATTTGAGGTAAGGATATTTTGAGATTTAGATAAGGTAATCTTTAAATATTTTTTAACATTCAAAGACAATTTATTATACTCACACCAACTTGAAAGACGATCTAAATCTTGCTGAAGGTAGATAATATCGGATGAAGAGGTTATTCTACGAAAGAGTTTTAAATCATCGGCATACAATAAAAATCTGGAGTGTTTGAAACAGGAGCTAATATCATTTATAAACAAGACAAAGAATAACGGGACAAGGATGCTACCTTGGGGGACACCTGATGTTACAACAAAGGGATTAGAATGTTTTGAGCTTTTTCAGAGTTACCTACGGAATGCCACTGAAGAAAATTAACTCTAAAGGCTGATTTTCATTATGTCAAATTCAATGACATTTGTCGTCAAATGAATGAAAACACATTGTCAAATAGGACTAAAAACGGTATATCGATTCATTTAGATCAGAAGAGGTCCTTAGTCATGTACGTGCGCTGCTAAATCGGCTATTTGCACGTTTTTTGGCACATAATGCGACAGTAAATTTTACACACTAAAAAGTCAATATATTCGCGAGACCATGGACCAAATAGATATAGTAAAACTGCGTTTTTAGTTTTTCTCTCTGGCGTCAGAATTTTTTGTTAAAGGATTTTGAAATTTGAAAAACATAATAACTTCAAAAAAATTATTTAAAAAATTTAGTGGAATTTAGAGTAGCAATATGAGTATCAAATAAAAGAGAAAATTCCATAGAATTGTAGAAGATTAAATTTTTGGTGCAAAAGGACGAATAGGTGTTAAAATGTCCGTTTAAAATTTTATCCTTGAATATCCTTGAAAATTTTAAATATTTATTTTTAAAAAATTTATTTGTTAAATACTGATATATATACACCACCACATACCCGAATTTCGTCCTGCTAACTTTATTAGCTTAAAAAAAGGAAAATATTTAAGAGGGAATTTTCAATACCTATTCGTCCTTGTGCGCCAAACAAATTTAATTTTGTTTAATTCTAGAGAATTTTATATTTCATTTGGCACCCATACTGTTATTCTACATTGCACTGAAATTTTTAAATAATTTTTTGAATTTATTACATCCTTGAAATTTCGAAGTCCTTTTATAAAAAATTCTGACGCCAGAGAGAAAAACTAAAAACGCAGTTTTACTATTTTTGGCCACTAGTTTTGTGAGTATCTTGATTGTGTCGTGTGTTTTGAAATTTTTTGATTTTTGTCGCACCGTGTAATCGGTAAAGGTATGGATAAAGGAGATAAAGTTGTGTCAAAATATGTCAACAAATTGTTTCGTCAAAATATGACATAATGAAAACCAGCCTTAAGAAAGCTAATTTGCAAGTGCTCAAGAAAAAAAAAATAGCCCAACGATAGCCAATTAATAGCGAAGAAATTATACGACGTAGAAAGCTCGCAATAAAGCGAAATGTTTCTTTAGTTATTTGAGGATTCTCATAACCCTTCAAACAATTTTTGAAATGTGTCTCAACACGGAAAAATTTATTTCTCTCAGGGACCGAAAATAATCGTTAAATATCATGATTTTTATTTTTCGATCAAAAATAATAGTTATTTTATAATTTTTATTTTTTCGATCAAAACAATCGTTATTTTTGATTTTTATTTTTTCGATAATTTTTAACCGTTGTAACGGAGACTGCTTTTTTATGACCGCTTTAAATCTTTTATGATCGAAAAAATAAAAATTAGTAATGATGAAAAAAATAAAATTCATTAAATAACGATTAAATTTGATCGAAAAAATATAAATACAATTTTTACGGTTAATTATGATTTTTATTATAAATATCATAACCGTAAGGGGCCTAATTTCTCTACCTGCATATGTATGTATGCATGTATGGGTTTCATTCAAATTAAAACAAATGCAATTTTAAATATCATTTTAAATATATTTTATTTGTAGGCAGTTTTTGAAGAACATTTTAATGACATTTATATATAATGAACATGTTAAATAATCATTTCGTTATTCTTCTATATAATCAGTTTCATGTATGTCATGTTACTGTCTTTTGTTGTTCTGTTACTGATTCTGCTAGTGTGTTACCGTTATATCTTGTATATAACAATACATAATTTCATTTGCTCAGTTGCCAACTGTGTGTGTGTGTACTGTGAATATGTAATTTAGGTGTTGTTGAAAATGTTTTTTTTTTTTTTTTTACTTTTGTCCATTGTATTTTAGCTGAGTTTTTAACTTTTATTTGTTTTGTTTTTTTTTGTGTGTTTCATTTTCTTAATTTTTTGTTTGTCTATTACATATTTAAATATTACTTTCATTATCTTTACTTAACTAAGTATATATGTATGTATGTATAAGTATTTATTTAATTATTAATTTTTATTTTTCATTTGTTTGCTTAAAAAACATTATTTTATTTTATTTTGTTATTTTTTATTAATATTATATATAATATTTGTAATTTATGTGTATATATATATATATGTATATATATTTATTTAATAGTAATTTATTAATATCGTAGATCACCGAATTTGTTAAAAAATTGTTTACAGAAAAATTTGCTGCTATACTTTGTATTTATTTATTTAAAGTTTACCTCATGGCTGTTTTCCTTTGTTTAATCTTAATTGTTTTTTTTTAATTCTCCTTTCTCTATTGTTCTTAGTAAGAATTATAATAGAGTTCATTATTATTATGTATGCAATTTACTGACCATGAGTATGCTCTGTTGGTAGTTTTTTTTTTGGTTTTATTTTAAATTTAATTTTACCTTTATATTTATAAATATTTTTTCTATGTATTTATATATTTATTTATGCGTGGTTATTGCATTCGCATTTATGTGATATTTTTTTAAATTTTTTTTGTGGTTTTCTAGATAATTTTTTTTTTTGTGGTCACACCGTTTGATTACAAATGTGTGTATGTACGAGTGTGTACATTTGCAGAAAAAAAATTACCATATCTGACAGACGTTTCGGTTTCTAGACATTGATTTTTTGGTTTTTATTTTAAGTTTTGACTATGACTTCTTTATACGAATTGCTTTAATAATTTATATTATTTGGTTATAACTACGATATTATTTTTGTGTTCACTATCAGATTTCCACAGTTAATGAGGTAAAAAATTAGTTAGTTTTTACTTAAAAACGCATCAATAAAAATTTAAATCAATCAACTATGAATTCAATATGCTAATTGGCTTTGTTATTTATGTAAATGTCTTTAAACTGGGGTTTCTGCAATAACCGTAAACACTTTTTTGTTTTATTTTGTTTTTAATAAATTTGAGTTACTATTATCAATGCATCGCGTGCTGCAAGTTTCGGATTTCTTTTTTCGTAAATTTTACTGTATTTTTTTTTGACAATAATGATAAATACATACCAATAATTTAATAACGGACATAAAAATTTGTATGACGCTGATTAGCTGTATTAAATTTCCTATTATAATGTTTGTCTCACTAATTGGATGCTGCATATTTTTTGTTGAGTATAAATTTTAATTTGCGCTTATTACCTTTTAATAAAACTTTTTTAAATTTACTTAAAAAAACAAATGAACTGCTTCAACACCTCAACTATTTGTTTAAATTTAAAGGGTATTTGCTATATGTATGTATCTTGATTTTTGTTTTTAAGTAATGTTAATGCGCTGAGACTGTTTATTTACGTACATATGTATGTATTGAATTGAGATAAAACGAAAGAAAGCTTATACAAAATATTACTCCCTTCCATTATTGCATTATTTCATTTAATAGGGAGAAAAAACGACGGCGGGGATTAGTTTAGGTTCAAATATTTATATGAATATAGATAAGTACGTAAGCTTATATGTATGTATGTATATATGCATGTATGAATGATATATCGACAACTTTGCACTTGCATGTGTTTCTTTTTTATTTATTTTAATTAAGTATTTACGTAGTTTATTTACAAGAATTGATAAACTCCATTAGTGAGTTATGGATTTAAAAGAAACAAAAAAAAGAATGCTAACATTCAACAGCAGCTACGCAGCAGACTGTGAAAACTTTAGGTAATACATATAAATAAATTCCATTCAATTCACAAAATTAAGCTTATGTTGGAGGAAGGAGGCCAAAGTTATTTTATTATATTATACTCCAATAATAGAACTTGACACCTCTCTTCATCATTGGATGAAAAACGAAAGAAGAAGTCCCTTACAGAAAGCTACAGCTGCCCTCGTATGAGTGTGCGAGCACACAGAGCGCTTACGGCTGAGCTGAGATATGTATGAACTTATATGCAAGCTGATAAGCGCTAAGTAAATAAACACACTATTTACATGCGAGGCAAGCGCGCACGCGAAGAGCATAAGCTTACCTAAGCTCTTTACTAAGCGCTCATCAGCTTGCTTATAAGTTCATCTGCCAGCTTAACCATAAGCGCACCGTATGCGCGTTTCCTAAGCACAGAAAAAAATGCATAAATGAAATTAAAAATTTTCAAAAAAAGTATTAACTAAATAAGAAGTACTCCTCCGCTCGTAGTTTAGTTTTTCGTACATTTAGTATTTATAGAATATTTTTGAAACAGTTACGGATATGTAGAATTTTATTTTTTTATTACTTTCTTAATTTGTATACAGCAGATATTTGTAGGTATTTCGAGATGTAGGTGTTTGTTTGTATATATGTGTGTGTGTGTATGTATAAAAATGTACATGTGCTTGAAAGTGAATTAGCAAAGTTTTTGTACAGAGTAGCTTTAACTATGAGTACATATGTTTGTTGGATTGTATTGTTTTGTAAATGTATATTGTCTTCGCCTAAGATTGCTTTTCTTATGTATCTCAATTACACTATTTAATGCTCGTATATGTCGTCAAACATACAATACATTCTTAACTAACAACATACACATATCGTACATGCATTATTTTTGCTCTATTTATTTATATATTTCCCCATTTTATGTTGTTTTAAATTTGTCGCTTTTTGGGTTTTCAAGTTTATTGCCTTGAAAGGTGTTTGTTGTTTATTATTGATTGATTTGGTGGATGTGATGAATTTATGTAAAGGTGTTGTATGCATAAGATTGTATACTTATAGTAAGTAGTATGAGCAACAAAGTGAAAACATTTATACAAAACTTGTTCATAAAACAATAATTCGGAAGTGGAATAATATTTGGAAACGCTGTATATAATGCCGGATATGCTCTAAAGCTTTATATAAGCTCTGGATAGGGTCAGTTCTTTAAAAATAAGAATGCAAACAATTTTTTCTTGCTTTAAGTACATACGCGCCTAAGGTGTGCAGGTTGATTATGCCACATGTACATATATACATATGTACACTAGACCAGGCCACCTTAAAAACAAACAAAAAAAGTTCGCCTTACACCACTGAGTCTTAAAGTATTTTTGCAAGGCAATTTCGAATTTTTTTTGGCCTTTTTACACTTTTCGGCGACACCTATGTACATTCGACAAAAAAGTTTTGTTTTTAATTAATGCTAATGGAATAATGAAAATACTCCCTTAGCAAAAGTTCAATGATTTTTAGTAAGCTTTAATTTACTGACATTAGGGCTGTACATTAGGGTTATAAGAACTGAGATCTGTTGGGCAAGTACTAGACAGGGGTACTTGAGGTCAATGACCTTTAGAACAAAAAAAAATTTGTTCTTGAGACAAAAACATCGATATAGCATCATGCTTTAAGATCCGACCGTAAATACCGAAGATATGACGAAAAATATAGAAGGGCGACCCCTAAGTTCCGCCAAAAAAAAATTGTATTTTTTCAAAAATATTTTAGTGGTGTACGACGAATTTTTTTTTGGTCCGGTAAGGTCTAATGTACATATGTGCATACTATGGTGGGTCAAATTGTTCGGACGAAAATTTTTCGACAAATCGTATAATATTTTCGGATTCTATAGACAGTTCTAGGAGAAAGTTAAGAAGAAACCATGGGTAGGAAAGGAGTTTCTAGCCTGCGCATTCTTAACTAAAAAATTTTCCTTTTCATAAAATTAAATTTTTTTTATTCTAAATATGGTTCTTAGTTCTACAATGAGTCCACCTTTTATTACACTATTGCATATAAAGTGCCTATATTTATGTTTATGGTATTTTTATTTAATGGTGCATATTTTTTGGTGGAATTTTTAACCCTCTATTTCTCACACGTGTGGGTCGTTTTGACCTTTGTTTGGGTCAAATCTGGTAATAATTGAAATTTCCCTCCTTCCTGTTGACCAATTGATCTGAAATTTTCTACATACCTTTAATTGTGATGACAATAAAATTATGTTTATTCAGTATTACTGTAAAACCAAAATGGCCGCCACCACAAAATGGCGGATTACATTTTTTTTCACAACCCTCTCAGTATCGATATCAAATGAAAGGGCTTGACTAGTAAAATACAGTACACTATGAAAAGTTCCAAATCGAAGATGGCCGCCACCACAAAATGGCGGATTCGATTTTTTGGGAAGAGCTTTAGAAGTAGAACACACTGCATTTTTGAAAACAAATTCCTCATCCAAAATGGCATCCCAAACAAAAAGGCGGATCATATAGTTTAAACAGTCAATACATTAAAACTAAGTTGACAAGTATAGGCTGTCAAAGTCCTTCCTAGACTGTCTAAACTCTATGTCCTAACATTTCTTTTGCTTACTTACTGAGTACCGGCATTAACCTCTATATGGTATTTGTCAAGCGAATTGCTAAGCTTCATGCCTGCAAATTTACCGCTTGAATACAAAACCGATTCAATACAAAAACCGGTATTTATGTATTTACTTTTTACAGTTTTTTGTTATATGTATTAAGAAAAAGTTAACACAATGTAAAACTGGCATAGAATGTGAATAACTCGTGAAAAAATTAAAATTTTGTGTAAAGGTAAATTCTTCATTTAAAAATGAGCAGGATCGAAACTTATTTCGGACCTATGGTTTCTTCTACACTTTCCCTTAGAATTACCTGCAGAATACGAAAATACCATGCGAATTAGCTAAGCAAAATCGACCCAACCTTGTGCAATAGAGCGTCCCGCCTTACAGGCAAAAAAAAGTTCGCCGTAGACCCCCTCATATGAAGTGTTTTTGAAAAGCATTTAAAAAAAATAAATTTTTTTTTGGACAGCCCTAGTAGTCGATCGATTACATTTTACCCCCTTATATGAAATGTTTTTGAAAAGCATTTAAAAAAATTTATTTTGGACAACCCTAGTAGTAGCTCAATTACATTTTTTTCATATCTTCGGCATTTATAGTCGGATTTTAAAACGTGATACACCAATGTTTTGGTCTCGAAGAGGGGGAAGTTCATTGACCTCATGTGCCCCATAAAAAAAAAAAACAAAAAAAAATGGGGTTTCCGTATGGTTTTCCAACTAAAAATAAAATGTGTTTTATTTTGGGTTCAACTGAACTAATCGAAATACTTCTTTCGCAAAAGATAAAAGATTTTTGACGGGCTATACTTTACTGTTTTTAGGGCGGTAAGCTAGGGTGGTAGCAACTGAAATCTGGTGGGTAAGTATCACAATGGAGCACATGAGGTGAATGAACCCATCCTCGAGACAAAAACATTGGTGTATTACACATTAAAATCCGACTATAAATGCCGAAGATATGAAGAAAAATTTAATTGGGCGACTACTAGGGTTGTCCAAAAAATTTTTTTTTAAATTCTTTTCAAAAACGTTTCATATGAGGCGGTGTACGGCGAACTTTTTTTTCGACACGGTCTATTGTGCATATGTAGTACTCGTATGTAAGTCGAAATGTTTGACTATTATTATCCTATAATGAATGTATTTATGAGTTTATGTAGTAAGTAGAATAAGGCATAACTCGTGTTATATTGTGTTGTGTTATTAAGGATTATTTTCGAAATACATACCTACATATGTATGCACATAATAAGGTTCAATAATCATGTGCCGTACTTTAACACACAGACAAACACACAAAGTAACGCTTTGACCTTATTCCCCTCCATATCTCTCTTGTTTTGCATAAAAATCTATGAAGGTATGTTTTATAGTTTGCATGTATGTATGTATGTATGTGCGTTTGCATGTTTGTAAGCATTAAAGTTTGCATGTAAGGCCTTTCAGACAAATTACAGTCTAGCAAATTTACACTGGCGCAATAGTTTAAACATATTATGACTATATTCAAAAAACATTACATACCTACATACAACGATATTTTGCTAATTACCTCAAGCTCTTCACTACTTGTGATTTTTCATTAAATTTAACTAATTCCATTAATGTCAGCGTGCGCATGTGTGTGTGTGCATGTGCCTATGTATGTGTGTGTGTGAGGGAATTGCATTCTTGAATTACATACAAAGTTGTAGTTTTACAGATTTGCGCTCTTCAGAAATGCGTTGTTAAATAAATGCTGATACAATTCTAGCTCTTTTTCATAATATGTTTATGTTCATTGCTATAAGAAACCACGAAACTAAATTGTTTAATAAACAAAGCTATCCACTACGATATGCTACGCTCGTACATAATGCTCGTGCCAGTCAAAATCAATTATACTTAGTTAGGGTCGGTCTCTAAACCACTACAATATACCTCTCTTCTCATTGTTATTTTACACTAACATTTGCATATATATACATATGCACATTTATCGTATTTTACCAATAAAAGTCAATCGTATGCACATTCACTACTAATTTGTTCTTATTTTCTCTTATTTTTCAGGTTACCACATTTCTCTAACGTATGTATTATAATTGTTTAAACGCCAACTTCCGCGCGCAATATGTATTTGTATTTTCGCTAAAAATAATTGATATGACAACTTTTAACTATATAAACAGTCCAATGTACAACTAAATTTAAACTCTTCGCATCAACCAAGTTTATGAGCTGACTGAGAAGCAGAAAAATTAAAAAAATCAAAAGAAAAAAATTAGGATTTTGAGAGAAATGTAAGTATAAAGAATTTTATTAAATGCACTCATTAATTTGAGAATTTTATTTACTAAACGTAGGTACATACATGCTTAGCGAAAATAATTTATAGATACAATGTTTTTTACTAATAACATGGCAGTGATGTCTTAGATTTTAAATGTTTTGTTTTTGTTTTATGCTCAAAATAATATTAGAATGAACTAAAGTAAAATACAGATGAATAATTATATAAGTTTTATATATATATATATATATATATATATACATATTATGTTTGTGAGTAGCATCAGATATTGTAGGACATGCACTGTTGACATAAAAAACGCTAAACATTTATTCATTTAACAGCTTCACAATGCGCGCGAACAGCAGTTCGTTTTTGTGGAAAACTTTTGCTTCACAAAAAATGCACGGTCTTAAAACAATTCGATTTAATTATATTCTAAATACATTTGACTATAATCTTCCGTAGTTACTGGAAAAATTACTGTGGTATGCGCTGGATAGCACTCGCTCAATTCAGACACTATAAAGGAACTGCTGGGCAATCACTTTCAAATACAGTCCTTATTGAATTTTTTATTCTTTCAATGCTCTTCTATCTCCACCATAAAAGTAAAATATTTCGCAAGTTATCTCCAAACCTATTTATCCTTGGCTATACCTTTTAAGAGAACGGATATTATGCCCTAAATTCTTTCTAAACTTATATAAAAACTGTCGAAGTGAAACGCATGCATCGCCAATTTTACAACAAAAATCTGGACATGCTCAGTTTTAAAACGTCAAAAAACACTAGTCTATGCCCAAGAATAAGAGCTTGTTTTCTGCGCAGTTTAGTTTAGCCAGCCTATAAGTGTGGGTAACTCATCAAATTTACAGGAGTTGACTCAATGACTCCAACTCACTTTAAGCAGTCAGCTCATTCAACTAACTCATTTGACTCTTTGTATGTTACACTCATTCGTATCATAAGCTCCTTTTGAATGTGATGTCTTGACTCACTTAATGCCAGGGTTGCAATTTGGATGGCAAATTAAAGGATATTCGCTAGTTAATTTACTTAAAATTATATAAAAATTCATGTTTTCGTGAAAATAAAATCTAAACAATTTAAACGAGACAAATTTTAAGTTTTCTTCTTCAAGTATTCGCCCTAGAAATCAACTGATTTTGTTATTCAGTGTAGTACAAGGCGAATTCATGAATTCGTCTTGGTGTAGCAAATGCAAAAACAAAATGCAAGACTCTTCCGTGCTAAACACTGTGGCGAAGTGAGAGGGTTGTATGTACAGAAATGAGCCGCGGGGGACATCAACTGAGCTACTGAGATACATTTTTTTGAGAGGGGAGTCTGTCACAAATTCACTGATGTAGTCAACTCAATAACTCAATTCTGAGTTGAATTACCCATCACTACCAGCCTACTATTGGAAATATCTTCAAAGAGGCAGATTACTGGGTTTTCCTATCTTCCCAACTAGAAATTATTTCTTAACTAAAATTTTTTTGACATTAAAATAGCACTTGATGATAAAATAAAATAAGAGCAACTTTTCTGATGCTGGATTAGCTTACTTATTTGAAATCTGTCAACAGATCCACGTTCGACTCAAGTGTAGAAAATCTGTTTTCAGATGACAACTTTCGGCGCTGGGTAAATCATCTACATACAGTCTGTACACCTAGCCAGGTCTGGCCATAAAATTCTAATGCTTGATTGGATTGATCTCTTTCTTTGACATAGTTTTTACAGTTTTTGTGAGGATAACTATCCGCCTACTAGTTACATTTCCTTTAACAGAGCCCGTACAAGTCATGATGTATTTAAAAAACTGAAATGCCGCTGACATAGCAAACCTTGACTAGAGTAACTTGTTTGTGAACTGTTTGCATTTTCTCAAGTGGAATATCCTCGGATTTCCTAGGAAACGCCTTCAACAGTGCCTGCACTGATACATTTTTAAATTCTGTTAATTATACCGGATTTTACTTTGAATATAACATCCTGTTCTGGAATAAGATGGATGATGGATCAGCACTTGCTGATGTACATATATGTTGCAGTCTCAAAATCTTACAAACTCTCACATTTAGATATTTGACGTCCAAACCAAAGCTCGCGTACTAGGCTTTTATAAAGGAACCTATCTAGGATTACAAAGTAAGGATAATCACGTAATTTAAATTTCAAAATTGTGCGACAATCCAGTTCTGAGACTGTGCAGTATACTGGAAGTAACTGGAGTTACTTAGAGTCTCTGTATAGTGGCTGGATAGAACGAGCTTTCTTTACCAGGTTTCCGTACCAGGCTTAGTATAGATTATAGAAACAGTCTGTCTGGAACAGCGTCTGACTAGAATCCCTGCATTGTTTCCATGACAGTCAGATCCACGTAACCGGAAGAACTCAGTTCTATATCTGGCTAAGGACTGTTAATCCAGCTGATTCCACAAAGAATCTTTGGGGAGTTTTTATTTTATGCCACCGGAACAGTTTTTCATTTAAGAATATTCTATGATGCTACAATGAGAAAGGAGTTTAGTAAGGTCAAGTAAATATATTTCTCGCAACACATGATTTGGTTATAGTAACATAATTTGGTTATAGTTACCAAATTTTGTGTTGAGAGAAATATATTTACTTGACGTTTTATTAAACGTTTTTCTTAAAAAAGAATTAAAAAAGAGGCAATTTCCATCCTATTGATTTATTTGGAACACTTATAAAATTTGTTAACCTACAGTAAATTAGGTGTTTCGAAAATAAATTATTGCTAAAGAATCACGGTGTAGAGAACAGAAGTGACGCTGTCAGTGGTACCGCTACTGTGGTTTTGCTGATTTTGACAATTCTCAAGTAAAAGTAAACAGCCTCTCAAAACGATAAACAAAACTTTAAATGCACTGAAATTCACAAATTTTTTCACGAAAATCGCCGTTTTCATATTATTTAAACTGACGGCAAAATACAAATCAAACATGACTTTATTTAGTTTCTTTATAAATAACATATTTTTACAATTGAACACAAAAAATTGCGTTTCTTATCGAAAACGAGAATGTAAAATGTAGCTGTTTTCACAGGCTTTGTTTACTTTAAATTGAGTAATGTCATCGCCACCAGGACAGCGCAATTTTGTATTCTATCAATCTTGCTAAAGAATTATGAAACCGATCTCGTAACCGCTGGCATTCAGACAGTGGATAATTACCACATGTCAGCTTCAAACAGCATTTTTATCTCAGTAGGCGTGAGAAATTTTTAATAATATTCTTCCCCAGGCGATAAGATAAGATAAGATGATGTTACTAGAACAGCTGATGTGTTTTGCCTTGCTACACAAATGTCAAAATTTTATATTTCGCCTTTGTGATCGAATGAGAAAGTGAGAGTACTTGTAGTTTCTTCCTTGAGAGAAGAAAAGCTGAAATGTAACATTTATGTACCGAAAGCAAAATATGTGTAATTTTTGATTTTGTACATCGCTACCAGCTTATATGACTTGCTTATTCTTTTGTTTTTTCGGGTAATTGGTGTCTGTAGTCGATTTAGAGCTGACAATAGCAATTTTTGTTTCGAAAGCGAAGAATTTAGACATTTTGCATGCCTGAACAATGGATTCCAGCAGTAATTGCATACACGTATTTTTATTTTATGGATGATAAATATGTAGTTAAATTTTTGTTTCCTATTTACTGATGCTTTTCTCATACTGACTGCTAAATTAAGCTAATACTTTTTTAAATAGTATTTAAAATTAAATTCAATATTTACATATGTATGTATATGAAGTACATGCTTTTATGTTTTGAATGAACTTAGATTTGATTGCCTGATATGATAAACTTAAGGAACAAAAAGCAAATATGAGAGAAAACTTTAACTTTTTTATGTATTTTAAGATGAAAGAAAGAACATCATTACGATGCGATGTATTGTCTAAGAAGGACTTGACGTGAGACAAATATATGAATGGTAAAACGATGCTGGCCACACGTACATTTTCCAACTAATTCCTAATTGTTTTCAAAATCGAAATACAGACTTGAATTTTGGATCCGATTAGGGTTTGTGATGGGTTACGATCGTTTTGTTTCTAATTAGATCTGTATTGATATAGGTGCGAGTTCTCCCAAAGTTATTTCGAAAAGAGTACATACATATATAGTTTATTAAGTCAATCATTCATATCTACATATAAATTATGTATGATACTGGTATGCCCAGCAAAAAATACGATTACCTCAGAAATGAATGTGGTATCGAAAGAAAAGTTGGCAAACGCTTCGTCTCTCGCTTCTAAGAGGCATTACTTTAACAATGGCATGTCATTGGCGGTAATGGCTTGCAGACGAATTTGCATTCCCCGTAATGGTTTAAAGAAGCGAAAGACAATTTAGACGTTATAAAGTAATACCTTCAAGAGTACTCTGCTGTAACCCATTACGGGGAATGCAAAGTCTTCTGCAAGACTTTCGATTCCACATTCCTTTCTTCGGTAAACACTTTACCACAAGAAGCGATTCCAGTGGTCGAATCGTGACAGTCGTGAACGAGCAGGCAATCGTACTAACACAAATTACGTGACTCGTTAGCCGTCTGAACGAATTGGGACTATGACATACGAAAGCAAACGTATTGAAATTTGTTTGAAGTCACGGTAGATTTGAAGCTCACAATAGTGTCCGAAATGCATTTCTCGGTTACAATAGACAACGAAGTGTGATTTTTTTAGA
>JAPVRG010272751.1:0-15193 GCA_029783565.1 Rhagoletis cerasi
ACGCCTTCAACATGTTTCTAAGCGACGTAATATCCTTGACAACATTTTTCACCGCAAAATGTTGCCAAAGTCTGTGAAAATGTTGTAAAGGTTATAGCGTCGCTTAGAAACATGTTGAAGGCGTGAAAAGAACTGAATGTGATTGGAAACGATGCCAGGAACACATTCTATGTTCAAAAGATTTAAAAAGTCATCCCAAATAGTTGCTAGGTGACTAGAGAAATTTTCACGTGAAAAACACAATACCCAGCTTAAAGGTAAAATTTATTTAATTTCCATAGCCCATGGTTAATAAAAATTTTGTTTCCAATAGAAAATAAAATAAAAGTGTTAAGAGCACACTGTGCTTATGACCACAAATTAAATATTATTTGTTCAAAGTGAAAGAAAATGAGAGAAGTTATTAAATTAAAAAGAAACTTTTCCAGATTTAAATTGATGTGCAAAGATATGCTCGTAGTTTGAAATATGTCAGAGCCAGGATGTGTGAGAATTGTAAACCAGCGATGGCCGTAAAAACTTGACTTCTTGGTCCCACCGAAGAGCCTTGAGAATCGAAAGCCTACAATGACATATCGTTGTCATCAACTCAAGAGCACCTCGGTAACAAATATGGGTTCAAAAATTAATATGTGGCATCATAATAAAAGGGCTTGAGTGCAGAAAATGTACAAAAGTATTTAGATTTTAAAACCAAAAAAAAATATTTTGATTTTTCTGTATCTTTCGGAATTTTTCGTGATTTTTTGTACATATGTTATTTAGTTCTTTTTGAAATTTTTTACGAACTTTCTGGTTCAGCTTCAGCTAGCCAAGACTTAGACTTAATTTTACTTATCTTAAGAAATTGTCAATGATTACTCAACACGTCAACTTAAGCCAGAAGCGAAAATATTTTGTTTTTGCATTTTCTTTTTCAGCTGATTGACATTTCGCCGCTTCTATTGCCACATCAAAAAAATGCACGCAAACAAAAATTCTTGCGTTCATTTATTTTTAGGAAATACAAAAACAAAAATATGGCAAGCCTGATTCTCTCACCGCTCTCAATTTCCGTAAAAACTTAACTTAGGAATCTAAATCCCACAGCTCTCTAAGTTTTCTAAGGTAAGTTGAGTTTTGACTAAACAGAAACACGTATTGCTGGTATGGTAGGTTGATCTAAGTTCAGTTAAATTTTGTCGTAAGTCTTGGCTAACTTACGCTTTCAGCGGCACTATCCATCAAGCAAAATTTCATTCAGAGGTGAAAAAAACATTAGGAAAGTTATAAATTTTTTTTGGTTATCAATCGAAAATCATAACAGAATAACTACGCCATGACCTGCAAAACTGCTCTACTTTAGGTGCTTAAAAGAAGGCTTCTTCTTATCATTATCCTTCTTGTTTGGCGCCTTCTTCTTCCTGAGATCCCCTTCTTTTGAAAAGAAGGCTTCACCTTCTAAATAATAGATTTGAACAAAAAGATTACTCAAAGACTTACGTCGAATTGCTAAAAGAAACTTTCTGTTGAACCTCAGAAAGCAGACCGGGAATAAATATGATTGCAGCTAGGAGTGGCGGGCTTCGAGCCCAGTTTCCAACCAAAATCAAAAAAAAAAAACAGCCAGGCAATGGCAAACCCCCGAGAGTATTTCTGCCTTGAAACAGCTTCTCATAAAAATACAATCGCCGTTCGGAATCGGCGTAAAACTTTGTGTGATAACATCAAGGCGCACGCCACAAATCGGAGGAGAAGCTCGGCCAAACACTAACTTATTGTGTAAGCGCCAATCTATTATTTTTATTAAGTTAATCAGTCATGTATGGTGCTATGATACTTCCATTCAATATAACTGACATATCTACTACATTTCTTTAAACGGTAGAATGAGGGCCCTCTGATCACTTCTGAGCCGTTCTGAGCAGAAGTAATTGCTCTTCCTTCACCAATGAATACACAAGCGGAAATATTGCTGGTAATGACTAAAACATCCCTCCGCCCCCTTCACTGGGTTGTGGGCAGGACTTGCGATCCACCAGGTAAAAACACTATTCAACAAAAAGACCAGACAACGCTCAAATAGAAGCCAACCGATAAACTGCTGTAGTGGTAAATAAGGAGAAGAAGAATGGTTTAAATCTGAAGGAAGTGTTCATATTATTTTAACTAAAAACGCTAAGGCGTACAATTGGAATTTCTAAGCTGAAAAATATGTATATAACTGAAGGGAAACATATGCGAATATCGAGCCGAATAATAGCCATGAAAGAGTATTAACACATTTCCAGCCATCTAATAAGGATTTAATGTAATGTAATACATACATATGTATGTAAGAATGTTAGAAATGTTAGATGTGTATTTGAGGCCAAGGCATTGAAAGCATTTCAATGTTGCAAGTAATTAGGTTCTTACTGACGTTTATTGTTAATATGTGACAATATCAATGTAACTTTAAGACAGCACGTGCAAGTCAAACGCAAGTTTTATCAGACTGTGAAAAGTGGCATTAACCTTGAAGAGCTTAAATACTATTTTTTTAGTAAGAAATCCATTCTGCTAGAGATTCAAGCTAAACATGCAATTGGGATTAGGAATTTGTGCAACCAATTTCTGCTTTGGGAATGTAAACAATATGAATTTGCGCATCAAAGCTCCCGTGTTTCGGCTTCCATAAAATCGTAGAGGTTAAATTTTATTGCTGGCGTTTATACACATTTGTCAATAAAGTTTCGACCTTCCGCACAGCTGCAACAAACTCTTTTAGACATTTATTTTTAATGCATTTTATGAAAAAGATTATCTCTAGCTTTGAAATTCAATAAAACGTATTTGTTTTTGACTTACAGACAAATCATGAAATGCTAAAATCACTTCAAACACTGAGTCATTGCTCCAGCCCTAAAAGCATTGCCAGCAGCAGCAGCTGCGGTGGTGGCAACAACATAAACGACTATAATTATTTAATCAGTTAAGCCTTTAATTGAAATTCCAATGGACGCCGCCGATATAGACGGCATTCTCAGTAATTACAGCGATTTGTAGCGCAGCTGTGCCGCTGAATTGAAACGCTGAAGAGGCTTTTAAGATTATGACGTATGATAACACCAAGTTTGCGCCACTTCATTGATCAATAAAGGAATTTCAAAGAAAGAAATATGTTAACAAAAATGTTGAAGTACAGCGATTTTATGCCAGACCCTTTTTGAAGTGTTTGTTTAGCGATAATTTCATGGTCAGCAAAAAAATTATGATGAGTGAGAAAATCTAAAATCTATTCGTACGGAGGTAAGAGGTGAGATACTCTTAGAAGAGAAAAAAATAAACAAATAGATAACCTTTTAGAAGCAGGTACACAAAAATTTAAGCAATTTTAAAAGCAAGTATTATTAAAGCATTTAAGGAAGAAAATAACGAAATTCAAGTAAACAGCGAAACGCGTAAATTGTTCGTATGATTATATTAGGCTCAACAGTGTTTATAAGTTTCTGTTTGTTAGATCGTTTAGAGGCTTAAAATATTTAGTAAGCAAAAGAGGTCCTACAAATTTTCATACAAGTTAGGTCTTCTAAACATTTCAGAAAAAAATTATTTTTAATAAAACTTTGATTCACTTGCGGTTACATAAACATATTTTGATATAAAATAAATTCTCTTCTTTTCAAATTTGCTTTTAGAAATTTTTAAATTTTTTCCAAACTTTGAATTTTTTTCAACAGTTTTATTGAGCTGCATACCACTATTTGTTTCCAGAAAAAATGCAAAATGCGACAAAGCCTAGGCGGTAGAAGTTGCAGCTACTATTTTTTTTAAATTTTCAGAATTTGTTTTTCAAATTTTTTTTTTTTAATTTTTTTCAATTTCATTACTTTCTTTATTATAAGACATAACATTAGTACAACAAGATCCTGATGATGTTTTTTTAGTACAACTGTAAATTAAGGATAGAAATTAACCATTAATATTACAGACAAACTAAAAAACAAGAAAATTTACAAAAACTATAGAAAATTATAATAGAGCAAAAACATAAGAAAAATAAATTGATTAACTTATAACTAGATAACAAAACAAAAACAAAGCAGTTTAACGAAAACAGGAATACAAAACACTCTTAAAGTTGCTTTTATTTAAACCATTGCGAATATGAGATGGAATCGAGTTCCCGGTGCGAATAGCATTGACAAAAAACAGGCTGCATCTGCAATGTTAGGCAATTATAGTTGGGTATAATCAATTCCGTAAGGCGCGCAGATTTCGGGAAAGATAATTTTTCATACAGATAGCTAGGTAGGTTCCTTTTCCATCATGAGGCGTAAATTCTTTCATAAATTTTTTGTCAGATTTTTTAAAAGAACAAAAGATTTAGTAAGTAGTAGAAGTTTCCAGTTTTTTTGGTTTTATATATATTTTTTCTCAGAATTAATTTCAAGTTTTTTTTGATTTCTAAAAAAAAAACGCTTTTTACTTACACTTTACACTTCTTTTTAAAAAAAAACTTACGAAATCAAAAAAAGAGCTATTTTTATATTTTTTTTTCAAAAAATCTTGTTATTTAATTTTCTAATACACAAGTTGTTTTCCAATAACAACAACAATAGCTTAATCATAATCAGGCCCGCTTACATTTGTTCTAGACTCCTTTTAAATTTTAAAAATTAAAAAAAAATGTAATTTTTCTCAATTCTTAAAGGAAATTTGTTTCCCTGAAATTGGTAAAAAAAAATACCAAGGGGCTTGTTTTTAAGTTTATCAAATTCCTTTCCAAAGACTCGTTATTTTTTAATTAATTTTTTTAATATTTTTTTTTTTATAAAAGCTTAATCATAATCAGGCACTTATACATCTTTGCTCTAAACTCCTTTTTGATTTTTTCAACATTTTCGAAATTAAAAAAAAAAATATTTTCATAAATTTTTAATAAACATATTTTTTCTCAAAACTATATATACAAATAGCTAAATCATAATCAGCTACTATTAAAAATCATAGAACAGTAAAACTAAAGTTCACATACTTATGAGTAGATGTACCAGCAATTTTTTCAGAAATATGTTTCGCTTTGTATTCAAAGAGCTAAATCCTCATATTTATCGCCCTCTCTTAGGTTGCAGTTGCTCAAGCGTAATAATCATTTCATTAAGTACGTATGTACTTCGCTCCCACAGGTATTCGCACAACAAGTAAAGTTCGTGCCTTAAGTCTTTCGTTCGCTGTCGTAATAAGCAACAGTCTTAAAGAAATTTTTAATTAAATCTTCATTTTTCGATAAACACCAACCACTCAATTAAAAAGCAAAAGCCATAATTGTGAAAGTGAATTTTTTTGGGTCAATTAGCGTGCAGCAAAAGAACTCTACGTAGCTGAAAGTGAAATTTCTTTTTATGGCAACACATTTACGTATTTTATGCTTGAACTGCAGGCATTACATTTTTTTTACTCCGCAAAGAAAGAAATATTTAAGCTACTGAGTGTTTATTATAATTTTTTAATTTAATTTTTTTTTTTTTTTTTTGTATTCTTTGTTTTTGCTTGGGCTCTCAATGCTACTCAACCAGTTATGAGCACACCAAGTTTGCCAAGTACGCAAATCAGTTGTATGTGTGGGTTTATCTGCCTTCAAAAGCGTGCAACATAGAAGTTATGCACGAAATGTTGCCATGAAAATGAGAATTACAGCGGTTTGGAAAAAGCAAGAGTGGTTTCTTGATTGGCAGCTAAAAAAGCCGGGCTGCGCATGCGCATATGCCACTCAGACTATCAAATCGTGACTTGTTTTTGATTTATGTGGTACGCAGTGATGATTATGCAATTTGTGAACGCCGTTTTTTTTGTTCTTGCCAAATTGAAATCGTAAATTATACTCATTTGTTGTGGGTTCTTGCAAGAACGAGTTGCATTTGAAATGCTCTTGCATACTTATTTGTAATGGTATTTTTTTAACTGTAACCTGATAAAATATTTAAATGAAAAATTACGCGAAATTTGAAAATTACAGTTTTTGAAAAACCCTGCATAGAATAAAAAATAAATAAAAGATGCAAGTACCATTTTCTTTGGAATATCATCAAAAGATTAATCCAAATTCTGCATAATATTCTTTATAAAACCACTTATCACTCTTCAAGCAATGAAAATGTTTATACATATACATAAGTATATATATTTTAATTACTGCCTGCCTTGAAAATCTTACGAACAGGGTTAAACCCTTCACTACTGCCAGCAACTACTTACGCAGTAGGTAAGTGGGTAAACGCAGAAGAAGAAGACGACATCTCACTTACAAAAAGAGTAAAATACCATAAGTAAAAAAGGCAATAAAAACAGATTACGATGACATACATACTCGAAATTGAAATGTGGATTTGTAGATTTCTCACATTTTTTACGAGCACTTGGCGACAGCTGATTAACTGGTGACAATAATAAAAATGTCTTGACAATGATATAATCATAAAAATGAAACACAAACAAAAATATAAAATCATTAATCCAAGAGCTGTAACATTTACATAGTAGATCTGTCAGACTTCGCATACATAACAGAAACAGCTAAATATTTCACATACAAACGTAAGATGATAATTACAGCGAATTGCATGTGGCAAACAACAATTGCATTGCCGCTGCATCCAACACGTAATTAGGTCGCGAAATGAAAAAGATTTAAGCAACAAACCATAAAAATGTGTGAAAATCAAAAATTCAAATAGAAATGTGATGCTTTAATTACGTAAAATAGGAGTGAAAAATAAAAAAAGTAATACAAAAAATACAGAAAAACCTAGTTACATGAAGGAGGCGTGATTAATCAAATATATACATGAAATACTAAAACAAAAACTGCAAAACAAATCCAGTTGAATTTAATTTTGTATCGAGGCAAGTGGTAGTAATCTGGCAACTGTCTTGAAAGATATTTTCTGTCTTTCGAAAGAGCAATTGAAAGATCTGCTTACGAGGAGGCCTGAGCGTTATCTTTTAGGCATAAGTACGATATTGAAAAAAAAAATATTTTTCATTTTAAGGGAATAAAATCTAAAAATCTAAAGAAAACTAAAATGAAAAAGGAAAAAGAAATTGAATTAAAAGAAAAAATAAATAAAATAACTTTCTAGAAATTAAATGAAATTAAAAAAAAATTCTTATTATAATAACAAAATCTAAAAACTAAAAGAAAATTAAATTAAAAAAAGAAAAAACAAATCAAATTAAAAAAAATAAAAACTCAAATAAGTTTCTAAAAATTAAATGAAAAAAATACTTTTCTTCTTAAAACAGTAAAATCGACAAAATATAAGAAAATTTAATTAAAAAGCGGAAAAAATAACATTAAAAATATGTTTTTAAAAATTAAATTAAATTAAAAAAATATTTTTATATTTAAAACAATAAAAACTAAAAATTAATAGAAAATTTAATTAATAAAAAAAATTAAAAAATAAATAAATAATAAAATAGGTTTTTAAAATTAAATGGAACTAAAAACATATTTTTATTTTTAAAAGAATTAAATCTAAAAATTAAAAAAAAATTAAGTTAAAAAAATTTTAATTGAAAAAAAAAAAATAAGATGTTTCTAAAAGTTAAATGAAATTAAAAAAAAATATGGATTTAAAAAAAATAAGTTCCAAAAATTAAAAGAAAATTAAATTAAAAAAAGACAAAAGGCTAAATTAAAAATAAGAAAAGAACTTAGGATTTCTCGAATGGCACAACAGGGCTTTGCTCACTTTGTTGATATATATATACATTAGCACTTATTCTTCTCCATTTGGAACATGCTCAAGTGATTTCTATCAAAAGAGCGCTTTTCACCATGAAAGTTGGCAAAGCAGCCCTTTTCGTAAGACTTTCGTGCCAGAAAAAAAAATATTATAAACTATCTTGCCTACTGCCTTTCAATTGCCTTACTTTCAACGGTCTTTTCTGGAATTGCCCTGTAAGTCTGAATTGCACTTTATTGTATAAGGTTCGTTTTTTAAGTCTTTTGTTTTTGGGTCATCAAATAGTTTGTATATTTTGGTTAGATTAGGTGCGCTTTATATAGCACAAAAATCGAGAATGATAATGTTGAAGAATTGCTTTCGCGTCTCGGCCAGGGCGAGACAGTGCCAGAGATTGTGCTCGATGCTCTCCACTTCTTGCTCGGCTCTGCAGCTGCGACAAAAATCTTTGGTTGAGTATCCCAATCTCTTTCCAGGCGTACCCATAAGGCAGTGCCTGCTTATTACGCTGACTTATAATTTGATAGAGGAGCAGCCAAGCCGAGTGCGAGCTTTGGTTCATTTTACATCAACTATTGGTCAAATTTGTCTGGTAGTCGGGCAGGTGGCTTCTATGGCCCCTTGGTATTTACCTCCACGTTTAGTTTAGTATTTAATCTGTATTTGCAGGAGGTTAGAGGCATGCCCGCAAGTTCACTGGAGTGAATACCGCCGCCTACTCTTTCGTTTAGCTTCGAACCATACGTCTAGATATCCGTCGTCCCTAAGTCTAGGTCTGTGGCATCTTCTCATTCTTTTCTCTTTGCGATTCTTGTGGAGAATTTGTTGTCTAGACAGCGTAGAGGGGTAATATGTTCTAGTAATTGTAGATTATCTGGCAGTGTTTCCAGGAAATTCATATTTAGCCTGGAAGCACACAACCAGCCAGAAATTTGCCATAGAGATCCACCGGTGGAAGACAAGCATCTTGGATCTGAACAAAGTCTTGTTTAACGCCTTCCGCCAGACGGTGACCCCGCAGTGAAGAATGGGTCTTACAAGGCGGCAATTGCTTCCCTGGAGCAGTCTTCGTTGTTTCGCTTCGAATATAGTTTCCTGTCTAGAAAAACTAATAAGGTACACAGAGAAAAAATCACCTAATTAAATAGAACAAAACTAATAAGATATCTCTATGGTTTTTTGTTAAGAAGATATTCCCGTTATTTCCAGAGGGAAAACCTTTTTAATAAAGCCAAAAAGAAATATTTTTGTTTTTGTAAGGTTACCTAATAAAAAATATAAAAACAGAATATGAAAAAAATATGTGTTGACCTGTCATCGAACCCGAGACCTATTGAACGGCACTTTACTGCTCTACCTGCTCGGGTACGGTGGTCGCCTTGCCGATACTATTCAATTCAATAATATGAATTTCAAATGAATTCAAGAAGGCATCACATAAAAATAAGAAGAAATGCTTTTAAATGAATTCAAGAAGACATCACATAAAATTAAGAAGAAAATCTTTTCGATGATTTCAAGAAGACGCCACATAAAATTAAGAAGAATAAATTCCATGAACAAAACACCAACGCATTCAAATTAGGTTTGTTAAACAACATTTCTGGTAAGTACTAGCAGCGAGAGCGTGAACACAAACTTGAGATAAAAATAAAAAAATATATATATGCTATATAAAATAAAACAAACAAAAAATAAGAAAAAATAAATAAGTAAAGAAGTAAGAAAAATTGTCCGTGCCACAGGTTTTGAACCCATGACCAACAAGCTGGCAGTCGAACTCGCATCCATTCGGCTACAGCACCTGTTGAGAAAACGTGGCAAAAATACATACTTCAAATCATTGTCTATTTTATTGTAAATAAAATCAATAAGAATTTACACATAAAATCAATAAGGAATCTCTATAGAATTTTCTTCGTTTTTTGCATCTGTTTTACCCCTTAGCCTAAAAACTTTTTATTGAGACAATCTTCTTTTTTCTATAAGTCATATTTTTCTCTGTGTAATTGACCTAGGTTGAGAGAAAGAGTTCTATCCCGTTTAATGAGAGTGGTTTGAATGGAGGCATTTTATATTCCGGTCTTGGTTAGATTGCAACTGAGTCCACATTCCTTAGACCAGATGTTTATAAAACTCAGGGCATTTTGTAATAGCTCACATGCTTAGTTATGGACCCCAGTTCTGAGAATTTTTTTTCTTATTGAGAAGGAGCCCAACAAATTCCTCCAGCCTTCGCTGTACCCACACCCTAAGGAGGTACTTAACCATAGTTTCAGGATGGGCATTGTTTTAGGCTCCCTCATAATCATAACTATATCTGTGAAATCAAATGGTATTCAAGAACTAAAAATAGCGCCGATATTTTTTTATGATCGTGCTTCGTTAGGGTCGGAGTTTTTATTGCAAATTACACTGTGCGACAAATAAAAAAGACAAGAATGCGGTATGGCAATTATGAAAGAGGAAGAGCTTTAGAATATTGGCCAATTTAACCCACTATATCTCCCCCCAGTGTGGGTCGTTTTGACCCTTGTTTGGGTCAAATTTAGTAGTAATTGAAATTTCCCTTTTTACTGTTGCCCTATTGATCTGAAATTAGGTACAAATCTTTATTTCTGACGATGTTACAACTATGTATACTCAGTATCTTTGTAAATCCAAGATGGCTGCCGTCATAAAATGGCGGCTAACATAATTTCTCCCAACCCTATCTATATGGGTATCAAATGAAATTAGAAAAGGTGGCACCTGAAAAGTGGTCCCATACTAATATGGTTTGGTTCCGATCATTGCATGGCGAAGACATTAACAGTACTAATAAATTTGTATATGAGCATTGAAGCCGGTTGTTTTTTCTTGTTTTTTTTTTTTAATTATATATTTTATAGTGTGCCCTATTTTTTGCATATTTTATAACTTCGTCAAGTTATTTAGTTTTTAATTTTTTTTACAATTAAATAAATCGATGAAAATCGAAAATTATGTAAAATATTCCAAAATGTCTACTTCATAGAGCGTATTTCATCTCCAAATTCGAAATTTCTTAAAAGTCTTAAATGTTTCTATAATACCAAAACGTAACCATTTTCCCATTGTGAATCAACATTGCATATAACTTTTTTTGAGTTTCTTGTATTTTTTTTTTTGAAGATTTTGTAATTTCGTGAATATATCTAATTCTTAATTTTTCTCATTTGGTATCAGAAAAGATGAATTTATTGAATTGAAAAAAAAAAAAATATTCACAAAAAATCCCCAAAACAATGCGTTATAAAATAAAGAGTTGCATTAAATTATACACCTTTATACATTACTCTTTTAAGTAAGCACTTTGGCGGCAACAAAAGAACAATGAAGAAAAGAGTTCACATAAATCTTCATTAAATTGTACGCAGCTCATTTAACTACCATAATTTACCACGTGTTGTTGCAACACGTTTGTACGCAAGAAATACCTCTAAAGAAAATGAGCGCAAATTTATGCCGGGTTACCAGCACATAGACTCAAGAGTTTAAAAAAATAAACTGGCTATTAAAACTCTTTTAAAATATGTATTAAGCAGTGCTTGTCTCATGGAACAAGAAAAACACTTCACACACTTACATACATGTTTTATATCTCATCTCTTGTCGCGCCCTATAAGGCTCGAAAAAATTCACTTTTATTTGCCTTAACTCACACATAAAAAATCGTAGGTATCTGCACAAAAACATACATATGTACATATGTAAGTGAGCGCGTATTCACACAGTTTATTGCCCATTTTGTACGAACTGATGCATAAAAAGTAGAAAAAGGCCCCAAAAAAAATCGCACAATTAAACCTTAAAAGTACGTGCCAACGATTATTTTCAACCAAACTTGCGTGCGCCTTTTCTATGTATGTGTGATTATCGATAGTTGTTGCACGCAGTTCGTACATGTCACACTTGAACGCACAAACTTATGCGTTAAATTACAAAAGCAACAAATAGCATAGCAAATATTCGCTTCAGCTAGTTCAACCAACCTCAGCCGCAATTTATTCAAAAATGTCTGTGTCTACGATCACTTGTGCACTCTTTACACTCTAGATAGCTTATGACTAGACATGTTTATTGTTGTAATTTTATTATGTGCAAAGTACTACTGTTATTGTTGTTGTATTCAAAAGAATTCAGTGAAGTTTTCGCGCGACAACTTTTGATTACTAATGACTTCAATTCAAAGCCACAGCTACTCAATTCACTCCAGTTCGCTTCACTGTGTTCTGCATATTTCAGTTGAATTCTATTCAGCTGAGCTCCGCTTCGAGAACATGTATGCTATGGTATGCAATTTTGCTTGTGGTTGTCGACATTTTTAATGTAGCAACAAATCAGCAACGACAGATACATTCTTGCGATTACAAAAGTAGCAATAAAATGGAAGGTAACAACAACCATCTGCATTTTAAAGCAGAAGGCGGACCTGGCGAAAAAATTCCGTTGCATAAACTTGAATTACTAGTTGCAATTCTTAAAATAGTTATATATTTTCGTATTAATAAAGCATTTAGTACACTTTTTATCGATGAGACGATCGATATTTTCATTTTTGCTATTTTTATCGATATCGGTTTCATTGTCGTTTTGGTTATTTTGTCAATACTTTGTATCATGACACATATTTTTCGTTATTTATGCCATTATCGATAAACTAATCGGTTTTGGTTCGAGTTCGCCATTGTTATCGAAATCTATATCAATATTGTTTTGCTATTTATCTCAGATTTCTTAACCTTAACTCTATCGTTATCGATAGAATTGTGATATCGTTATCGATATCGGTATCAATGTTTTTTTCGATATTATAATCACTTTTTGTCTTACCATATTTAAATAGCGGACGAATATGTGGCCAAATCTGTGTGTATAACTCTATTAGTTTTTCTTTTTTATTTATATTTTCCAACCTCTTCATTGTTATCGATATCATTATTGATTCGATACTTTACTAAAAATTTTTACCCTTCTCCTTGTAAATATTTATATAATTATTTTTGTTGTAATCGATTTCTATACCGATAATGTTTCGATATTATAATCAGTATTTCGATTTTATCGTAATAATGGTTGCTTTATATACGCATTTTTGTTCAAATCCTAGTCATTTTTCTTTTTTAATTAAATTTCTTTTGATATGTTTATCGTTATCCATATTTTTATTGTTATCGGAATTGATTTTTCATTCTAGTTTTTGATGCGTTTTTTTATCTGTACCGGCTTCAGTATGATTATCGTTTCGATATTATAATCCGTACTTTTTTTATAACACAAATATTTTTTATTTTCATCGCTTTTTATAAATTTATCGTTATCAATAGTTTAGATGTTATCGATCAAATTATCATTACGAAATGTTCCTCAGAATATTTTGTTAATTATTTTGGTTTCTTTTTTATCGTTTTCGATACCAGCATCAATATTGTTTCGATATTATAATCAGTATTTCTTCATTAACATAATCCTTACTTCTCGCATTCGCTTTCACATTAAATCTTGTATACATAACATGTCATTTTACATCTAAAATTAAAGAAGAACAAGCATTTACAAAGCAAGTACACAAACATACATGCAGCTATTTGTAATGTCATTCCTAGTATGTGTTCTACGACTGGCAACGCCATTTGTCTCATCGGTAGCATGGCATTTAAATACGACTTAAGTCGCTTGCCTACTCAAAAACCTTCGTTAAACAAAAAACAAATCCCACGTTGAGTGCTTTACTCACTGTATTTATTCGAACATTTATGTATACTTGTAGGTATATATATTTACGCTTACTGCAACATCATTCCTTTTGCGTTTATGTATAAGTTTATATTGATTTATCACAAATTTAAATAAACAGTGATGTATAGGCTTGCCTTAGGTCAATCAATCTTTTGTACCTCAAGTTGTTTACATTTTCATACATGAAGCTTTGCAGATTGTGTCTTTCCTATTAGCCGTCAGTTGCCCTTTTACATATACTCATAATATGATGGGGCTCGGTTACAGATTTATGCCATTCTAGGATGAAATTGGTAGGACAAAAAAATGTAAGTTTTGTCTCTTATTAAGAATGATATCAGGTTATTTAGCCTTTTAAGAATATTTAACGGTACAAGAACCGCTTTTTGCGAGTTTGTAGTGATGATACAAAAGTGTACTGCAGAACTATGCCGTAACTATAGTTACTAGATTCGTTTGTCCAACAACATATAGAGCAGTATAGTATATTGGAGGTCATCCAGCATGAGTTCATAGCAATAGAAAAAATGCACATCCCTGTTGGCGGGCCGTGAAAACACTAATTTCCAAAATAGTGAATATATAGAGAATATCGCGTTCGCGAAGCTTAGTGATTAGATATTGAACCAACAGTAGAGAGATCTAGTTATGTCTCTGAAAACCTTAAGTACCCCACTTTTTTCGTAATAAAATAGACAAATTAATTAGCTCTGGGCAGTATTTTAATTTCAAGAAAAAAATATGCTGAGTTGTAACCTCCGATGCGCTATGGGAAATTTGAGCCTATTTTGTTTCCAAAAGTAAATTTTTTGAAATTGATTTTTTTTTTGTCTTATCTCACAAAAAATACTTCAGAATAAACAACTATATACTCAGTTTTTCGATAAATTGGTAACCCTCAAACAGATAGTTCGAAGTTTTCTGTAAACGAAAAATGTTAGGTAACTACATATTTTATAGAAAATGAACAACACCATCAACAAAAAAAATTGCCAAAAATCAACGGTAAGCCCTAGCTACTTCAGACTTGCACTTTATTATACTAGAATTTAATGTGCTACAAAACTACATAATACAAATATTTTAATTAGATGTGAAATTTTTACGAAAGTTTGTGGACGTGTCAACTCCGTTTTTGTGTATCAACCTTACTACTTTTAGCCCTACTATTGGACGAAGTTTTAATGTGATATTTCAACTTTTCGAATTTTGGCCACAAAATAGGATCAAATTTCCCACAGTGCGATGGTAGGTAAGACCCCGACAAAACTGCTGCATTCTTCATGGGAAAACTCTTCTCGCATCATGAAAATAAATACTGATAAAGTATTTAAAAATCTCACTTTGGGTTTTCCATTGTATTAAAGAGTATGTACACTAGGGTGGATCGACAAAAAAAGTTTTTCCAGTCCACCCCTAGGATTAAAGATATTTTGAAGGCGATCGCAAAAAAAATTTTTTTTTTTTTTGCCACGCCCCCCCGATGGGATATTTACTTTTACTTTTTTTGACACTACGTCGCCATTTTAAGTCCGATTTTAATGAGTCGTACACCGTTGTTCATGGCTTGGAAGCCGCCACAATTCTTACCTTAATCATTTTTTACTCCGAGTTCCTTTCGCCTTTTCGACAGACTAAAAAAAATTGGAATTTAGGTATGATGTGAAACGAGATACCGACAGTCACTACTAGAATTTGAACTCGGAGTAAAAAATGATTAA
>JAPVRG010272755.1:2211-21558 GCA_029783565.1 Rhagoletis cerasi
GGACTAAAATTTGTATGTGATATCTGCGGCTACAGTAGTATCGATTTTGGGTATTAGATGAAACAAAAATTCATTTTAATTTTTGAGTCTCCATAGAGGAATCTGAACTTTGACCCCTGTGCGACCCGCCTAAACGGTCTCCAATTGGGACTAAAATGCATTTGTGATATCTTTGACTATGTTAGCATCGATGTAGGGGTGAGGTTTAGGAAATCTGATGCAAAAATGTGCTTCATACATTTAAGGACCTCGCTAATGTATATATATATATATGTATACAACACATATTAAATAGGAAAAATAAACTTAATTCGATATCGATTCTTTTTTAATTTTGTGTTTTATTTTGGAGTATTTTTATAATTTGGTTTTTTCGGCAAACCGAGATCAGCTTTTTAATACAGTTTTTTTCAACGATTTAAAACCTGAATAAAATAATGCGATTAATCAAAAAACCGATTTTTTGGAAACCCCATCCCTATCATACATATGTATACATTTGCGTGAGCAATGAATCTAAATAATTTCCATATTACTTATGGTATTAAGAACTCTTAAAAATTATTTTTTTTTGAATGTAAATGGTTTAAGATTTTATGTACGTACATGATTTCCTTTGTAATATAAAGTAAGATTAAAAGTAGTAAGTATGCAGCTTTTATGTATTTTGAACACAGCTGTGCATGTAAAATTGTGTCGCAGTTTATTAAAACAAAATATCGCATAGACTTGTAACTCATTTCAATTACATACTTTATTTTATCACTTAAACTACTTTTTAAGATTCTTAGTAAAAAATTTCCAAAATTTTACAAACATTCGCCAATTTTCCAAAAATGATTATCACAGTATGAACAGCATCGAAATGTTTGCCATCACTTCGCATTTTTTCTTATTGTTATATTTGTTGTTGCTCATTTTTGAATTTGCATGTGCTTCGTATTCACACAATATCCAAAACTCGTATGGATAAAAGCGCTTCACACGAAAGCGCCGCTTTCACACGCTGCTCTGCACGCTCAATGCTCAATGCTCAATGTCCTTCATGAGGTACAAACCAGCAGCGCCAATAACACCGCACACACCCATTATGCTCATTGGCAGCAGCGGATCTACATGTTCCTGCGAAGTGAAATGAATAGAATAAAAGAAGCGGTGAACTCATATTTGCACCAATAATTTTGAACAAAATTATAATACAAATTAAATGCGCACTCACCAACAGCCACATGTAGGGTACCAACATGAGCGCAACACCCGCCGCCAGATTGCCCAAACCAACGCCAAAATTGCGCACCACAGTCGGATACTGCATGGCCGTGTATGATGGAATGATGGCATTGTTGGCGCCAATAACGCATTTCGCTGCAAGTGGCGAAATAAAAAAAATAAAAAAAGATTTAGTGGAAAAGAAGCAGAGGTATGAGGGGGCGTATGAGTGACATTTTGGTTGCCAACTACTGCGTGTACGTTCTATGTTACGTATACGCTTAGGTGTTGCTCTCAGTGCATGAATTTGTGATTGTTATTTTGAAAAATATCTACTTACCAATTATGGCCATTGCTACTACTACCATTTGGTTGTCATCTCGCGTTGGTACTAAATTTGTGGCTAAGCAACAAATTCCAGGTACAAGCATATAAGCAATGAGACTACGCCGCAAGCCAACTTTCAAAACCACAAAAATGCTTATGCAAACTGAGAACGCTTCAACGGCACCGGCGACAATCTGTGGGTGTGTGTGACAGAGAGATTAAAAGTTGCTGTAAGTTATGGCATTTTAAATACTTTTTTTTTTAGATGTAAATGAGATTAATTGCAAATTAAATTTAATTAAAAAGTGAGTGCACTTCTGTTGAATGGATTTAAATAGTTATTTTAAATAATATTACAATGTTGTGAATTAGTCGCTTTTGACAGGAAAGTTATTGTCTACTTAAAGCCAAATTCTTCTTAACTGGCACTTTCGACTTAGGAGTTTAGTGGCAAGAAAAATTATTAAAATAATTAGAAACCAAAGAGCAAGAACTACTTAAGAAAGCCACGTAAGGCACGTTGGAATAAATTGGAGCTCAGTTTTTTACCAAAGCATAGTAGGTAAAATAATTGGGTGTAGCATAGCAATTGACACCCTAAAGAGATCATCTAACCCGGAATGCTCACAATTCGAGTGTAGTTTAATAAGTCAGTGAGGGTTTGAATCTCCCGCGGAGTAAATTTAAATGCAACACTGCTCTTGTCAACCAACATCTGTTAATAGACTCCTGGAAAATTTTGAGCAAGTTGCGTTAATTGGTTTCGTATTTCTTAGCCGCTTCCGAAAATATTCTGTTTCTAAATCTGGGAAAAATCTCCATGGTAAGAAGGACACTATGAAGAGAAATTAAATGCTTTTCGCAAAAAAATTATATTTTATTCAAAAAATCAAAAAATCACCGAAAATGAACTATCTGACCAAGGTCGGGCCAGCCATATGCTCTGAAGTCCCTTTCCAACGTCTTCAGGGCAGAACCGGCATTTTGACTCTGTGGTCACACCAGTAAGATATCTAGGGATCAACTAGTTATCCTTTCAAGCACAGCTGAAGAGTAATTATGACTCTTGAAAAAGACGAAATGGTACCACAACATGGTTCTGGTACAACAAAGGCAATTACAGATCCCTCTCCTACCAACTCCTCGGCGACTTAGTTACTTGTACCTTCGTCCCCATAGTGGTCTGGTACTCAGAAAGGCATTATGGCTGTCAAAAGTTGAAGCATATAAAACAAGTCTTTAGCAAGTTTGGATTTGTTCATCCTATCGGAGAGGCACCGAATTGTCGCTTTGCCATCTGAATAGTCTTCATTTGGCAGCGGTTAAAATATCTTATAGTTCAGCCTGAAACACCGTTGGCCAGCTGCCTATTGGAATAGCAAGTTTGCGCTGTCAGATCTCTAAATACCAGTATCCTCTATGTCATCCATTCTTGAACCGGCTGTTTACCCAAGAACCTATCTGCGATTAAGCCCGTTTGGCGAGTCTAAGTTATCTGGAATTTCCATTAGGAAATTTCTCAAGTGCATCTTTCCAATCCTGGTAATTTTCCAAGAATATCTCTATAAAGCTTCTTTTTATCCAAGATGTTGCTTGAACAAAAAATATGAAGCGAAGTCTATCGTAGAAGCAACTCCAAAGTACTACCACGTACATTTGAGTTAGTTCTCATTGTCCCGTGACGTAGAAGGAAGAAATGCACTCACAATGTCTGAGGCAGTACTGTAAAACTTTCAGCTAATTTTAATTTCAAGGTCGTCTGCGTGCCCAACGGCATCGTAGCCAACATATGTAGTCTCATTAAGAGGTCTTTTGCGACGCGAGACTAAAGCATGGGAGAAAGGATGTATCTTTGTAGACAATTCCTCATAGCTCTAATCGATATGCTTCCTCACTCATGGAGCCTAGCATCGATCTACCAAGATTAGAAGGGTCTACGCCTCTTCGGACTGATTCCCTTGAGATATAAGCATTACCAAGAAGTCACAATTTAATATTCTTGCTCTCGAAAGCGCTTTCGTTTTAAATAACCAGTTACTGTAGTGCCGAATGCATTGGTTTCTCTTTGGCACAAGAAAACTGGGTATGGCATAAGGAAGTAGATAAGCAAAATTTTTACTAGTAATTTGTGGCTCCAATAATAATAGGTATATGCTATTTAGTTAGGCAATTATGTTTTATGGCGCCCTAGTCTGTTTGAATTCACTGGAAAAGGCTGAACTAGCTAGGCAGCTGGAGCGCGTATAACTGGCTGCATTAATTGGTATTTGTGGGGCACTGCGGGCCGCGCCCACATTAGCACTGAACGTAGTGCCTGTCGATTTCATCCCTGATGGTACAGGTTACTGCGCCACCGTTATGGCTCCTAGGAGCTTCTTCTCTGTCCACTTTCCTTCAATGGAGGAGTGGGCCGGGCGGGACTTCTTTACGGATGGATTGAAACTGTACGGCAGGGTTGGTGGTGGGGTCTTCGGTCGAGAGCTAACCATCAGCACTAAAATTAGGCTCCCGGACTTTTGCTGTGTATTCCAGGCGGAAGTAGCTGCTATCAAGGATGCGATGGATTCTTTGTTAAGGAGCGTTATAACAGTCAGGGAAGTGAGCGTATATTCTGATATCCAAGTGGCTGTCAGGGCCTTGAGTTCGCTGGAGGTGCGCTCTAACTTGTTTAAGGGGTGCCTTCTCTCTCTTTCGGTCGCGTCGGAATACTTCTGCATTAGGCTTATTTCGGTTCCGGGTTACTGCTACATTGAGGGGAACTGTGTGGCTGACGAATTGACCAGGGAAGGTACTCGGGTAACGTTATCACTAGATAAAGAGCGGCTGGGGGTGCCATTGATCGCTTGTGGTACACTCTTGGATAGATGGGCCTCATGTCAGCTCAGCGAGCGCTGGGCGAAAACCACGACATGTGCGGCGGCAAGGTCCTTTTGGCCGAGGGTGGACCGGCGGCGGTCGAGGGCACTCCTCACACTCACAAAGCCACAGCTCTCACTTCTGGTGGGGGTTTTAACGGGTCAATGTCCTATAGGTATTCACGCAGCAAGGCTGAACGTTCTACCGGACCCCTCATGTCGAAGTTGCCCGAAAGAGGACAAGGTGGAATTACCTCAACGCTACCTTCTTAGGTGCCCAGCGTTTGCGAGGCTAAGGTTGAAGTACTTTGGCTCTCTTTTTCTAAATAGCCTCGAGGAGCTCTGGGGCATTGAGATTAGCCGAATTCTTAAATAAATAATTGGCTCCGGGCGTTTTATTGATAAAGTTTAGGGTGGCGTTCGAAATTGTGGTAACACAAAGGATAATCTCACATTGTCTAAGTGAGCTCCGGTTACACGGGGCCGCCACCTTACCTAACTTAACCTGACTATTTAGTTAGTTCAAGTAGCCTTTGTCCCGATTTAGGAATAAATAACACTGATACTTTATCCAAAGTGTACGGTAGGCACTCACAGAAGTAGGCATCGATTATTAAACAGATCAGAAGACCAACGATACATAGTTTACCCAATCTTTATTTGTAGTAATACTAGAAAAATACAATCACCATATAGCTTTGAATGGTTCGAAGGACCCCCATTCGATTTTGTTCCAAAGAGGCTGAGAGATTTACTTGAAGCAAGTATATCAGAGTATCCCTATTCTTGTTCATAAAGGTGCCATCTTGCCTCATTAGAAGAGGTCTTCTCCATTGGATGTTAAAATTTTATGCAGACCGCAGGCCTCCTGCAGCGTCTCTACTGATGGGTGGACCAATGGGTGCTTCCACGATTCCTTTTTGGAGCCCCTCATACGCTTATTGTAGTCATTGGGAGCAGCCATGTACTCTTCTCACTAATGTGACCTTTTGACTCTGTTAAAAGGCTTCTTGATAGGTTTGCGCTCAGCATCCAGGTATCTGTGGCTCAAGGGAACCTTACGTTTCATCAAAATGGAATCGGTAGCTGTGCTGCCGGGAAAGAACTCCATCAGGACACAGTTGCATAGATGTAACGCTGCAACCTCTATTTCGTCGGTTGAGTCAGAGGGGGTTAATAATGAGTCTGATCTCACAATTGCTAATGTTTTAGAAAAGGCCTAGTCCATTTCAAGAGAAGAGAAAAGTCAAGCTACGGAGCTCTTTTAGTCCTGCGATCTCGAACCTTATTTATGGGTGATTGAAGGGAGATGTTTCCATTCCATATAAACTCAAAAATTAACCTCTTCCATACTCCTACTCACCGTATTCAAGTAGATATCACCACCCAAATTGCTCAAATGCAATGTCAATCCGTAATAGACGATAATCAAAGTCAACCAAACAACCAAATTCAGACAAGTTGTGCGCCAATAAAACCTATTAAAAACCACTTTCAATGGATTGTCATGTGTGGAGGGAATAGCTTCAGTGACGCTTGGTTTAATTGCACCAATTGTGCTGCCAGCTCCTTCCGGACTGGTCATGAAGGGTGGCAGTGTTTGTTGTTGAGTTTTGTCAATGGTTGCATCTTTGGTGAGCTTTTGTTCCGTTACACTGCTTGGTGGCGGTGGTGCAGCAGCTTCTAATGTTTTTTGATAGTTCACAGGCAGTGCGCGATTATTAAGGCGTGCAGCACGTTCGATTAGCGAATAGAGTTCATTGAGGCGGCCTTGAGCGAGTAGCCAGCGTGGCGATTCTGGCATGCAGTACCTGTGGGAGGAGAGGTTATGTTGTGAGAGATATGTAAAATAAAATAAAAAAGGTTTTAAAAAAGAATGTAGAGAATAGAGTTGAAATGAAACTAAACCCGTAATTATAGTTTTTAATTGAAAAATCAAACAATAGCTCTGAATTGAAATCTCGGAACTGGTATATTTGAGGTGTAAGCATGACAGTGCATAAATATAATTGATAAACGAGAAAAATTAAAATATTCTTTAAAGTAACTTATGTACTTATATACATATGTACATTAGGGTGGTCAACAAATACGGGTATTTTCCATCTAGAAAAATTCTAGGGGGTGAGAGTTTAACATTTTAAACTTTTTTCCCCGGTATGTATTTTTGGACCGCCCTAAGTTACAGACATAACTGAAGTAATTTTCTCTTAACAAACGATTTTCATAGCAACATTCAATTTGCTCTGAATGAAGTGCGTTCTTTTAGCAAACCCTTCAGGAATTTGAGGAGTATGAACTGAGTACCAGAAGTGAATTCGGTGTTTTCCGAAGATTTGCTTGCAGGGAAGATATCGGGAGCCCATGCTCGCTAAAAATCTCCTGGGACAGCTTTTGCTTGTTGCCAATTTTCTTTGTAATCCAGCCACAGGAGTGGGCGACAAACTTGTTCAAACTGTTCAAGTCCCCGGAATACTCCGCATAGCTGAAAATAATTGTGAGGGTGCTTGAAGAGTCGGCTGGTCTGGGTGACGTTTAACCTAGGTAAGGTTAGCTTAGGTAATCTGTGAGATCTTACACATGCCATTAACTAGTATTGGCAAGGGAAAGAAAGCCAAGAAAAATTTAACAGGGCGTTTCACAGGATGGTGTCCTTTCCCCACTTCTGTTTGATTTTTACATTTAGAAGCTCCCTCAACCACCAGAGGGAGTCTCCATCACCTCATATGCTGGCGATTGCTCGATTATGTCGTCTGGAAATGAATTTATGACCTGTGCTCGAAGGTAAACGGCAACACTTTTCACCACCTGGACGAAAGAGGTCAGACTACAGCTGGGTGTTCAAGTCGATGGCGAAAAAATTCCGACTGCGAACAACCCGAAAATACTCGGAGCTACCTTCAACCGTCTGCTCTCTTTCTCGACGCACACAACCGCAATTGTCAATAGAGTACAGAGACGCAACACGGTTTTCAAGTCGCTCGCCAGCAGCACTTGGGGCAAAGACAAAGAAACGTTACTGGCAACATACAAGGCAATTGGCCGGATGGTTCTAAATTATGCAGCGCCCGTCTGGTTGCCGTTGACTAGTATGACACAGTGGATGAAGCTACAAACTTGGCAGAACACGGCACTCCGGACAGCCACAGGATGCCTTCTGATGTCCCCAGAACATCACCTACATGACTACATGACAAGGCCCAAATGCTCCCCGTCAATTCTTAGTAGGGTGCCACAGACGCGGGCATCTGTTTCTTACGTTGTACAAAAACCAAGACTACGAAACTTTTTCGTAGCATTTTTACGAAATTTTATTTTCATTTTACTTATTCATTTACACTTATCTTCCTTCACGATTCGTTTGTATCTTTAAACCACTTGGATTTATCAACGAATCTACTTATGCTGGTAATATGTAGAGCGTTCAAAAATCTCAATAAGATTTTGCATAAATAATTCGCCTAGTACCTCATGTCTATAACGTGCCAGTGCTGGGCACTCGCGATTACATCTACGGCACCGTACAATACGAAAGATGTTTCAGCTATTGTCTCGGATTCGGATTCCTCAAGAGATGCTCTTTCTTCAAAATATCCTTCAGTATTTTCCAATCCCTGGCACTGCCGTTTGGAAGCTGCTCGCTAAGTAAGATAGTCGCAGCGAGATAGAAAGAGACAACCAGGAATGCCCACAATATTCTCGCACCTACATCGTAGACCATTTCAGAGCCGTGATTACCCCAACATTACTCCAATCCCGCATAGCCGGAAATTTTCACGGAAAGTTTTTCTTGAAATCTATCGTAGAAGGTAGAATGATTGTTGTTTAGAATGATTGTTTACTTCAACAGTTTGACTCTTTAATTCTGGTTGCTGAGTTCGCTGTAATTTCACATATGTAGTTCTGTAGGCACTTGCTGCAGAATCACATCCAGCGTCTCTGCAGGACACTATATAATTGCTTACCCATATTTGCCCCCGTAGATGCTTTAGACCTTATGTTACGATTGGCCTTATAATAGTCGTGTACATTCAAAAGACCAGTTTCGGCTTGTGCCGTAAGTATTTTAACTCCAACTCTTGCAATTCAGCCTTGAAAGAGGATTTCGCGCTGTAAGAAGCGTTGCCATAAGTGAAGATTTATGTTGAAAATGAAGATTTATTGTGCTGTTTTTTATTAAAAATCTTCAAAATATGATTTTTTAAAGCAATATTTTACCCTGAAAACATATTCAAAATTAAGATTTTTGCTACCTCAAACTTTCACTTTATTATACTAAAATTTAATGGTCTACAAAACTGCATACCTTAAATATTTCTAAGAAATCTAATTATGCTACAAATTTTGTTATGCCACGAAGGCAGTATTAATTTTTAGTTTAAGTTGATATAAAAGGACTTTATAACTTAAAATTATAAATTTTTTTCAATCAACAAAATAAGGGCTATTTACAGCCACGAAGCCAATATTGAATTATGTGTTTCTTTGGAGGTATTTTTAAATGAAGATTTCTTGGGATCGAAAAGATTTTTTTAGCTTTAAAATCTTATTTTTAAGATCTTTTTTTGAAAAAAAAAATAAGATTTTTAGGGGACTTTCTCTGGCAACACTGGTTGTAAAAGTTAAGGATGATCCCTGTCCGTTTTGCAAGATACTAAAGTTTCCCACAGGCATCTCACATTCTCTATAGCGGCCATGAGTATACATACATCCTGTCCTTGTATACATACATACGTATCTCAGTACTATGTTTTCCGTGCTTTTGGTTAGCATATCAGCCCGATAATTCTTGTAATAACCCGGAAAACCACCAAACTCGTTAAAACAATTCAGCCAATTTCAATTAATAGTTAAACATCTATCTTCAACAGTTTCCTAATTTTTATATTTTCTAAAAATTACAGAATATCCTACGATAGTAATGATCAATAACAACAGGTCGACAGGTCTCCACAATTCTCTTTAATTCCTTGCTACTCGGCACCCAGTAAGAACGACTCGTATGTTAACGCAGACTCTTAATGAAAATAGAAAGAATTTCCGAATAAAATCAGGGGGCATTTTTCTGCTCATTATTTTTTCTATTCCTTTCTATGCTTTCAAGTTAAGCTTCCTTGGAACGTTTCTACAGTTTTTCAATCCTTTAGAAACTAAAATATATGAAATATGTGCACATGTAGGTATGTGATTGATTAAAAAAGAAAAGCAGTCACTTTGAGTTTAGGTCGCCTGATATTGCATACGGTAGACTAACTAACATAACTGCACTTATAAATGCCGCAGTAGAGCTTTTTAAATAGCTTGGTCATCCACTTTACTATATTTGTAACTAAAAGTAGATTTTGCAACTTTAGGCTAATAACACCGAAAGCCTTCCGATAAATAAAAATCAACAACAAAAAAACGGGTTGGCTTTTTTTGCGATTTAAACGTACAACAATAACAAACACAAGAGGTCTTACATACATGAAAGAAAATCGACTAGCAATAAAAAAGGAGCGCAGCAAAAACATCCAAGTGCAATAACAACAGATGTAGAGAAATTAAAAGAAGAAGAAAAAATAATAATAAGAAAAAGAGATATAAAATAAATTGAATTGATTTGGTATTTTGATTTGATTGCGGCTGAAAAGGGAAAAGCAGTCAATGTGTAGATATGTACTTCTGTGGTTTTGGACATACATATGTATATATGTATGTATGTATGTATGTATATGTGTACAACCATATATAAACGTGTGTGGTATACACAGAAGGTTCCAATGAACCGAAAGGACTAAGGATGAGTAGATGCTTCTAAACATACAGGGTTACCGGGAAAGTCGTCCTAGATACTTAAGAACATTATTATTTAGATCATTTCAGATTAATTTGGTTATATGACATAATATCCAAAACTTAAAAGAAAAAAAAAATTTAAGAAAAAAAATTAAAATTCTTATCAGGCGGTCATGTCGAGAACGAATTATAAAGAATAAAAAAGTTTGGATTGTTAAGTTTTTTGTTTTAGTCAGGAATTTTTAAATTTTTTTCGTTTGAAATTTTAACCTCCACTGCACTATGCGAAATGTGATTTTTTTTGAGTGGCCAAAATTGGAAAAGTTGAAATATAACCTTCAAACTTGGTCCAGCAAAAGGACTAGAAGTAGTAAGGTTGCCATACAAAAATTATGGAATTGCCGCGCCCACAAACTTTCGTAAGAATTTCAAGTATTTTAAAAAAATTACACTGAAGATGGCACAACGCCGAAAACGGTTTGTCTGCAAACCAAACTTGAAAAGAGATGACGGAAATTCGTCTTGCCACCCTGAAAATAAAGATATTGATTACGCAGTTTTTTAGTCCATTCAATTTTAGTGCAAGAAAGTGCAAGTCTGAAGTAGCTAGAACTTACCATTGATTTTTGGGAATTTTTTTTATTGAAGGTGTTGTTCATTTTGTACTAAATAGTTACTTAAGAAAAAGTAAAATATTTTTAATATCTGACAAAATCGCAGTATGAGATTATGGGGAAATAACAGACCAAGGACTATTCTACCGATTTGTCATGAGTGCTTTTTAAACACTTTTAAACATTTTTTTTAAAACACTAAATAAACTTTTTTTTTTAGTTGCACCATTTTACTTTAATATCACTGAAATGCACACGTTTCTTTGGCACAACTTTTAAACTATAATAAAAGTTTCAATTGGTAAATATCCTACTAACCGTCACTATTTATTTGCATTTTTCAGCAAATAGATTATGAGATACATGCATTTGAAAGTGACACCTAAATCAAGTTACACATTTTTCGTTTACAGAAAATTTCGAAACTATCTATTTGAGGATTGCCAAATCAACGGTAAGGCAATTTATCGAAAAACAGTGTATACAGTTGTTTACTCTGAAGTATTTGTAAGTAACATAAGACAAAAAAAATCAATTTCAAGCAAGTAAAAAAATTTAGTTTTGGTCACAAAATAGGCTAAAATTTCCCACAGTGCACTGGTTGAGCCCGGAAGCCGCCTACGGGCTACTTCCTTAATTTAAGAATAAGGGCTGTCTGCAGTTCTCAAGAAAAATCACAAGAAATATTTTTCATATTTTCTGTTGCTTGAAAAAGTACTTTGCCGTTGCTGTAAATTTTCTTGGAGAAATAAATATTCGAGCATTTTTTTCTTGAGAGCTGCATACTGATTTAAGAAATTTTGATAGCAGCAAATTTTTTTTCCATTTCTTGTACGTCATTTTATATGAATCTTTCGTTTTTCTTGAGAGCTACAGACAGCACTTAATACATTTTCGGATAGCTAAAAAGACATACTAGTTTTTAAAATAATTTGCAGAATAGTTTCCATATAAAAAAATTTGTTTTTAATGATGTGAAGTAGGAAACACCTTGTGAAAAATTGTAATGATTTTTATTAAGTGACATACCTTTTAAATTAAACCAGAACAAAATTGGGCCCTTATGCCAACATTTAAAAGAAGTGGACGACAAGCAAAAGAAATATATTTTTTTTAAATAATCTTCAAAATCGCATATCTCGAAAACGGTTGAGTTTAGGACATAATGTCCTATGACCAAATTAATCAGAAATGACCTAAATAATAATGTCCTTATGTATCTATGACGACCTTACCGGTAACCCTGTATAGCAATGAATTTATTTAGACACTCATTCATACATGTGTACCTGTGCATTTTTTTGAGCACTACAATACTTATAAGAGTGGTTAAAGAATACTTTGTTGTGGAATGCAAAAAAAAAAATAGAAAAAATCCGTCAGATATAAAAATTCCACAGGAATGTCGTGCGGTGAAGTAGAAAGCTAAAGCAGCAGAGCAACGCTCCGCATTGTTATTTGATGACCCCGTTTAAGGTGAAATGAAATTGATTTCCATTTCAAATGCATAAGTGTGTACATATGTATGTAGAGTTTATCGCTGTATAGCAAACAAGGGTCGCTGTGCCACAAAATAGGATATCAAATAATAATGTGTTTTACATACATATGTGTGTATGTTATGTGCATCAGCACATAAATACTTCGTGTGCACATTGCAAATTATTCAAGCAGATAAGAATAGGGTCAAAAATGCTGACAAAGAAAGGGTTAAGGTTGATTTGGCAAAGCGAAGGCGACTTATTGATAATCAAATTAAAGAGCTAAGTAGCAGATTGTAGAAATATATTCATACATATATATTACACCCATGCAAGACAAACAAATTACATTAACCTGTCGTAAAAGTAAAATAAAATAAATAAAATAAAATAGCAACTAAGAAAGGAATTGGAGTTTGGATGGATTATTTACCAGATGCTTTTAACTGTGTAAAGAGGCAATTTTTTGTAGAACTTCAGAACTATGACTTAAACTACGTCCACAATGCAGCTAAATTACTTAGTTTCGTCCAAATCACTCCACATAAGTCAAGAGTTCACACTAGTTTTGATGGTTTCTACTCAGACTTCGAAAGAACTCCTGTCAAGCCTTCTCCTCACTACAATTTAATTCAAGAGCAATAAATTTCGATTTCCTCGAGCTAAAGTTGTGCTTATTATTTCATTTATAATCCTCACTGACCAGGATTAGAACTTTACTACGATCGAAGTAGATTTACTAAGATTTTCGGGAAATTTTAAATTTACTAAGGTACTCCGGTTTACCTACGATCTACTACGATTTTCTTTCGAAAATAACGAAATACGCTATTAAAAAAAATTTAAAAAGTATAATCGTCTTTCTTTTCAAATTTAACAGACGCATTTACTTTTAATAAAAACATGAAATTATGTATATCTTTGAATTATAACGCTCTTCCAGCAAACGAGCGATATGTATGCATACGTGTAAACAAACTCACTTTTTAACGAAAAATAAGATATGTAGTATCTGCAGTATGCACTAGTGCTACGTTGCAAAACTTCACTAATCCTACGGCTCGATAAAGCAGTGGTGGGCATATGTATGTGAATGTATGGTCCTTTCGCAAAGGAGCTTTCGAAGAGGGCTGAGTGGTCGAAGAGTTAGTGGTTCTTTGTGGCCAGTCCATTTTCTTTTTAAAGGCCCAGATGGAAGCCAACGGCGCAATTAGTAGGCAAGAAATACCCCCTTCCAAGAGAGATAGCTTGGGCCCACAAGCATGCCTGTAAGCTGCCTCACCTTGTCCAGACTCAAAGCAAAATTACACTGGTCACTGCATACTTTTGGGCACTATGTTGTGTGCTGCTTAACAGTGATGCATAAATTCAATAAAACACCGATTTTTTCTCGATTTTGTTGTCGATAGTGATAGATAAACTTTCTCATTTGCTCTTGATTTATTGACTGATTTAACAAGGCGATATTACCAGATTTTAGCAAAAATTGCTCATAAATGTAAAATGAAGCCTAAATTAATATTATGTTCACATATAGGCTTAAATTATGTAATTTGCCTAAATTGATAAACCGAAACTAATAGCCTTCACAATTGCTTTGAGTTTTATCTGTAGAAAATACACTTGTACGTCTCTATGTGGCTTGATAGTAATTCCGTACGGTTTGTTCATTGCATACTTCTAGACATTTTCATATAAATTAGCTAAACGTAACGTTTTAACAAGAGTTGCAACCGAATATTTCCAATTAGCATTCCAATTTCGGTGAAATTAACATGATTTTAGTAACAGTTTTTCCAAAGCGGAAGTAAGTAATTTCTGTGGGAAATTAAAAATGGATCTGATGAGATAGAACCATGGCTCTACATATAAAGAATTTTTAATCTTATATATGTATATATGTACAGTCCTTTTCCGACCTTATGACAAAACTCATCGCATGACTATTGTATTAATTGCTGCGTCTAAAACCATGCCGCAGAAACTTGATTTTAAGCTGTCTAATGAATGATAATAACTGCCACTGTTATTGCTATGACCTACTGAGTAAATATGTGACCACGGGGAAACGGTGTTTATTTTCTCTGTCATAGTTTTAGGCGCAGTAGTTAAAGGTTAAGTTAGTGGTGCCATAACCATATAAAACAGCTGTTCCAACCAACCTTACGGCCAACACTGTATTCGATTAGTGGTGCCATACCCTAACGCCATAGCCATAACCATAGCCATAGTGACCAATTGAATTTTGGTTTTCGCCAACAATAAACAGCTGATATCTGAAATGCGAGTGAGAACGTGTTGCCAGACGTCAAAAACAATTTTTTTGTATACCTCCATGGTATATGTGTATAAAATATATATAAAATTTATAATCACAATTATTCACCTCTTACATATTGCATATTGCATTTTTATTACTACTTCTGCCTAGGAACATATTTTTAACCCAATGCAAAATAGCATAAAATTTTCAGATTATTGACTTGAACATAACAGTATACTTTTTTTGGGTGGAAACAACTACAAAGGTTCTCAAAGTTCAAAGTTCAAAAAAAGCATTTCTTGAAATATAAATTTCTCAAAAACCCATGCATAGATTTCAGACATTTTTAAGTCATTTGATAGGAAAGTTAATTCCCTTTAATTTGATGTGCATACTTTATATATATATGTCTTGTATGATTTTCACAAAAATCGAACTAATGTAAAAAATATAAAAAACATTTTTTTTAAATCACCTTATTTGTTAGATGTAAAAGTTCTTTCATTTGATATATGGTATGCTGTCAATAGTCCGTCCAAGACCGACTACGCTGGCCACAGTATTTTTGCGCATAGCTCCTTTCTTTCTTTTCTTTTTGATTTTTGTGAAAACTTTATAACACACATACAATTATATCAAATTAAAGGCAATTAAATTTCCTATCAAACGAGGTCAAAATGCTTAATATCCATTTATGGGGTTTTGAGAAATTTTGATTTCAAGAAATGTTTAGTTTGAAATTTGACCTTTGATAACTTTTGTAGTTGTTATTTCCGTTAAAAAAGAAGTATACCGATATGCTCACCTTAATAATGTCTATCGATCTACATATCTTTTTTTTAATTTGAGAACCGGAGCTTTTCTGTATTTATGCCCATATTCTTAATAGGGTCATTTCATCTCAAATCGTCCAGGGCAGTTAGGGTTAGGTCTTTTTTTTTGAATAAATTTTTTTTTATAGTTTCTACATCGAAATCCATGAGACACGTATTTTTTCTTTTTCCTTGATTTGGAGTTCTTTCGTCGTGGGGAATTTTTGAAAATTTGTCTGAGAACTCGATTTCTCTCTATTGGTGCATGTTAATTTTTTGTTTAATTTTTGAAAATTCGATAACTTTGCGAAAAAATGACCGATCTTCGAAATTTTTTTTTCTGTTTGTAGGTAAAGGGGTCCTCTAAAGGCCAAAAGTGTATCTGTATCGTTATCGTTAAGTGTATCTGTATCGTTATTATAAAAAAAAAACCAAAAATTTTTGACCATCATTTTTTTTCCTTCACATATTTTTTTTATTGTCATATATATGAACGAAATTATGTAGCAGCCTCTACTAGCGAAAATTCGTTGTTTAGGAATTATGATTTTTTGAGGTCAAAGCGCTAATTATTCATTTAGTTTGGGCTTTATTTATGAGAAATGCTATCATGTAGCCGAAAGTAGCTCAATTGTTATGATTTTTATTCTGTAAACATCTGAAGCTTTATTTTAGAAGAACAAAATCTTGAGTGTAGTCAATTTTCAGAAATTTTATTAGTAATCGTCTTTCAAATATACGAAAAATTAAAAAAAATTCTAACCAAAAATGTTGGCATTGCTTAGACTTTTCCGTTCTCAATTTCTATTTTCAACCAGCATTATAACAATATAACTATCATTATATCATATTATAACTATGTACGTATATTATATATCTTCGGAGCCGAATGAGATTCCAATATAAAATAAGAGACTAAAAATGACTCCTTATTTTGTGGAAAATTTTGTGAAGATTAACCAACTACATATTACTTTTACAGATCGCTGGCCCCTTTTTTTCAGGTATTTAGATTTACTCTCAATAAATCTTCATTGGATAGAGGAATATTGTTTCCGGAATCCGCTTATCGACTTCGATCAATAAATACCCAAACACTTTACTGATCGACAGTGATTTACAATTAGCCTATTGAAAAATTCTTTTGTTTAGTTTAAAAATTAAATTTCATTTAATCGGTTGCAGTGCACTCTTTACCATTGTTTCAATATTAATTTTATTCAATATGTTATGCTAAATTTTCCACAGGTACAACATTTTTATGTTTCAGGTGAAATTTATATCGAATTTCCACTCGACATTGAATGAAAAAAAAAACCAAATTGTAAAGTCATTAATAATAATAATAATAGATTGGCGCTTACACATATGTTAGTGTTTGGCCGAGCTTCTCCCCCGATTTGTGGCGTGCGCCTTGAAGTTGTCACACAAAGGGGAGGGACCTACAGTTTTACGCCGACTCCGGACGGCGATTGTATTTTTATGAGAAGCTTTTTCATGGCAGAAGTACCCTCGGAGGTTTGCCATTGCCTGCCGAGGGGCGACCGCTGTTAAGAAAAAACCTTTTTTCTAAAATTTTTTTTTGCGATGTTGCTTTGGCCAGAGCTTGAACCCAGGCCTGCGGAGCGGAGCGAGCACTGCTTACCACTACACCACAGCGGTCATTACATCATCATTTAAAATTTTACCTGAAACATAAATAATTACAATTGTCGTTAAAGTAATGACACATGCGTCCTTTAATGCTGAACCTTGTAATTTCGTTTTTTTTTGTGATTTCATCTCGAGTGGAAATTCGTTTTAAGTGTTTAAAAACAATTGCTTCAAATTTTACTTACCAAATTGTCAATAAGCTTATCCATGGCAGTGAAATGGCCAATTGTAAATGCCGCCAATCGCGTATGAAATATGCTATACATGCCATTAGAATGTAGGAAATTGGCACTGGTAGAATATTCAAGATACCAGTTATGGTACGCCACTTGCCCGAAACCAGCTCTACAACGAGTACGAAACTCACCACAGTCACTGTCATCGAAGCGAAGCCAGTTAGAGTGCGCATCGTCATGTACATGGCCAGATTAATAGAGTAGGCCTGTAAGGTACCTAATAATGGAAACGAATACAAAGTATTTATTTATGTACATAATTTAGAAAATGAAATTAAATTCAAATAATTGCGAATTTATTTAGTATGGAAATTAATGAGAGGCAAAAACTGTCGCGAAATAGTTATGAGTCCGACGAAGTGCCGAGAAAAGCATCAAAGAAAAAACAGTCGCTTCTAGATTTTTCAAAGCGCCAATCGACTACTTAAACTATGTTCCTATTACAGCATAAATTACTTAGTTTCGATCAAATTACTTCACATAAACCAAGTGCGTCCACTCTTGCCTTCATGATTTCCATAGATGTTTTATTATCGCTATATCACTTTTCGTTAAATTGAGGAATTTCTCTTTCTATGAGGGATCATGATCTTACTGTGAGCTATCGTGCCTTTCTATTAGAGGAATTACTGATTTCGAAAATATTTGATTGAAATCTTCTGCAAACTGAGCTTGTTTCGTCACGGAACCTTAATTTTTTGTTGTGCCAGTTCAGGTAAAATATAAATGAAGGACAGTTTCATGGGCTACGCTTTACCTTTATATTTTCAGATCCAGATCAAGGCGTCATACTACTCGGGCTCTCATAAAGCCCAGTCGCAAAAGAAGTGCTTCGAATATCGGCGACCTCTACGGAGCCACTCAACCTTACCCCGTTAAAGCGGATCTCTGCCCTGGCAGACAACCTTATTTTGGATACAGAGCAAAACGCTCTTCTCAGACTAAAGATGATTTGTAAAAGCAAGCAGTTCCATCTGAACTAGAGCTGCAGCTGTCCTACGACAGAAAAAATTCTTAGCGAAGGCACAAAATAGGTGCAACAGCACCCACCAAAGTTAATATCATGCGCCGGAAGTTCAAAAGATAAATTGAAAATACCGATCCTCCTGTACCCTCCAGTAATAAGCTAACCTCACAACGAACAGTGCCTAGTGAGGGTCAAAATGATGACTTGTATGGGCAAAGGACTTCAGTTAAGCTTTCATCAGACGTTGGCTGACCAGGGATACATAAGATGACTGTTACTATTGATTGGCTGAGCAGAAACGGCGGGTAGATTGTACATACCATGCCAGATGAATTGACATCCTTAGCAAGTAAATAAGACTAAGCGTGAATTTTTCACTGATATATGTTTGTTTTCTTCTTTATTGGCGCTGTAACCGCCTAAGCGATTTTGGCCGAGTCCAAAACAGCACGCCAGTCATTTCTCTTCTGTGCCAACTGACGCCAATTGGAAATGCCAAGTGCAACCAAGTCCTTCTCCACCTGGCCTTCCCAACGCAGAGGAGGCCTTCCTCTTCCTCTATTACCAGCATCGCGACCCGCGTTGAATACTTTCAGAGCAGGAGCATTTCTGTCCATTCGAACGACATGACCTAGCCAGCGGAGCCGCTGTATCTTAATTCGCTGTACTATGTCTATATCGTTGTAAAGCGCATACAGCTCATCGTTAAATCGTCTGCGGTACTCGCCATTGCCAACGCGCAAAGGACCGTAAATCTTTCGCAGAATCTTTCTCTCGAAAACTCCAAGAGCCGCTTCATCAGATGTTTTCATTGCCCATGCCTCCGCGCTATACACCAGCACAGGCAAGATGACTGACTTATAGAGTGTAATTTTTGTGCGACGAGAGAGGACTTTACTTCTCAATTGCCTACTCAGTCCAAAGTAGCACTTGTTGGCAAGAGTGATTCTCCGTTGGGTTTCAAGGCTGACACTATTATTGGTGTTAATGCTGGTTCCCAGATAAACGAAGTTGTCTACTTTTTCAAACTTGTAACTGTCAACAGTGACGTAGGTGCCAAGACGCGTATGCTCTGACTGTTTGTGTGATGACAGGAGATACTTCGTTTTGTCCTCGTTCACCACCAGACCCATTCGCTTTGCTTCTCTATCT
>JAPVRG010272774.1:2006-22333 GCA_029783565.1 Rhagoletis cerasi
TACCCTCAAATCATAGTCCTTTGTTCGTTTGCCGTGGTCGTCAACAGAAAGGGGGGATCTCTTCCGAGGCTGTTTTTTAGTTTTCATTGGGCGATGTTTAACGTGGCGGGACCCAAACCCTGCGCACGCGGTGATTTACGCCTTCTCACATTAGCTCGCTCCCAAACGGGTGTTTGGTCGCTACCCAGAGGATACGTGGATATAAATATCCGGACGTTGTGAGCTGCGATTTGAACCGTACGCACAAGAATCACTTCTGGCCATCCCCAGGTGGATGACAGTCAAAAGTTTTCCCCACTTACGTGGACTTCTGCGCACGGCTCCATCCTCCACTCGTAGCTGGCGTGTATTAAATAAACGTGCAAAAACAAGCAGCTATGCAAAAAAAATAAAACAGAAATTAATTGAGAGCAAATAGACTTGGCTTAGAACCGATATAAATAATACAACTTTTTTATAAATATTGGTAATTATTGTTCTAAATAGGAGTACTTATTTCAATTTCCATTAAATAGTTCTTGAATAAATTCCACGTTTTTAAAAAAATAAATATAAAAAATTTTGAAGTACTGATTCACTGAAACACGATTCACAATGAAAATGTGGATGCAGAAGTGATCCTGGAGCATCTAGATGAGTTTCTGCATTAAAAGGAAAACTTAAAAAAAATGTCGCTTACGTTTTTTTGGCGATTAGGGCTCGATGTCTTTTGTCTACTTTCGAGAGTGAGGAAGTAATCTAAAAAATTTTTTATCAATGTGCATATACTAGAGTTTTGACCTCCGGCTGAACCACGGTGTATTCCTTGTCTGTTTGTATCCTGCAGCTGTCTAGTTCACAAATGCCAAGTATGAGTGAAGTACGACGCCATTTCAAAAATTATAACATCTTCCGATAGAGTAATTAATTTTGCGCCACCTTGTATATACATATGTATTTTCTGAATTCTTATGCACGCTTAAATATCGCGTGGCTCTCGGTTAGCCACTCAGCCACTCACCACAGCACCGTCAGTCAATCAAAAACTCACAAAAATCGTAAAACTGTCACTTTATTTACAACCATCACTCATTTTGAATTTTATTGATAAGAATATTTGTTTTTGAAAGCTTGACAGTTGAAGCTAAATTTTAATAATACGTATTATATGACGGAATGTGCTATTTTTCGCTGTTGATTGAAATTAATTTATGAGACACTTGAACTGATTTGTACTTTGTGGTAGCTTGGCAGTTATTTATCAAGAAACTTCCTTAGGTAAACTGATTGTTGACTCTTTACCTCAAACTTGACTGATGACCAAACAGGCAAAATTGATTGATTGATGGGGTGAGTGAAAAAAAATGAGCTTTACGTGATTAACAGTGTGTATTTTATGAGCAAGCATACATACCTACAAAGATACTAAAGTTCATATATACAAAGAAAAAAATTTACGCTTGAGTGGTTGCGTCCTGAGAGTAGGTGAGGTGAATTGTAGGCTGATGCCTAATCAGTGTTTTTTTTTTGTTATTTGTTCTAGCTTTGCCCGCAGTTTTTTTTTAAGGTATGATACATACTTACATACATACATATCTACATATACATGTGTACTTTTTCTGATTTTCTGCAAAAAACAAAGTTCAACGCTTGCATTCGCAATCACCGGAAATGTTTTGTTTGTGTGTGTATGCGTGTGTCTGTTGCATTTCAAAAACTCTAACGAGCAGTCATAAATAATTTCCACTCATAAATTACGAAATTTGAAATCAAAAATAAGAATTATTGGCACGCATGTCTGAATCAATTCAAATTTCATGATTAATACGCTTTTATTACAATTGCCAGTGCAAATTTGCACGTTGTTTACGGATGTTTTTTGTGTTATTTCTTTTTGTACTATGTACGCATGTTGTTTTCATTTCAAACGCAGTATCCTATTTTACGCGATTGCAAATCAGTTGTTGATTTTTTGTTGTTGTTGGTGTTGTTGTTAAAGTGCGGTTAGACGTGGCAATGCAAGCGCTTTTTCTACGATTTTTGCTGTCATATTGCGAAAGCCAAGTCTACTTTCCCCTGAAAACACCCAAAAAGTCATTTTTGTAGATTTGCAGAAATCACTTTCGGAAATAAAAATTGCAATAGTAACTGCAACTGAAAGAATGCAAATCGCTTTCGAGAAATAATTTTAATTTGCTCGTGCTGCACGAGCAATTTTCAGTTCTGCTGCAAGTGTTGTCAAGCCAATCGAGTGTTGCCGTCTGACGCGATTTTTGACGAATTTGAGTAAAATTATAAAAATGTTCAATTAAATATCAAAAATACTTGTAATAAATTTAATCTCCTGATATTAAGTATCTCTGTAAATATGTATGCATTGAACATTTGTGGCTGTTTTGTGCGCATTTTGCATTTTTAGTAAATTTTTCCGGTCACAATTTGGTTTATGAGCATAAAAATGTCTGGTAACAGTTGAAAGTGGAATTTTCTTCATTCGACTTGTAAACAGACAAAAATTAGTATCAGAAAGTTTGATTTTCGGAAATTCAAACTGCTTTCGAAAGTGACTTTACGTGCAAGATATAACTGCTCCTGCAATCACTTTTGGAAATTCTTGAGTTTGACAGACTTTTGACTTCGCTCAGAGATAATGATTATTATTGAGTTTTATTTTTCTACTTAAAATCAATGATTATTTATAAAATTTAAAAGGCCATACAGCCGCAAGCAACTGAAATTTTGACCTGAAAATTTTACGACTTATTCCCTTTATTAGGGTGTGGCTACCTCTGAAGGGAATACGTCGGAAATAATGACAGTTTAGTTTTTGAGTTTTTTGAATGATCATTATTCTCAAGTGAAAAAATAAAACTCAATAATAATTGTTATCTTTGAGCAAAAAAATAAAACTCAAATATTAATTATTTTTTTAATCTTTATTGGTTAAACTAAAAAAATAATAAAAATTACTGTAAATTACAGTAGTACGTACGCACCCTAATACGTGAGTATAGTTAAAATTGTTTTACGACGATTATAACTTGTTGATTTTTTTCGTTCAAATTTAAAAAATAATGATGATTTTCCGTCCCTGGTTAGGGGGAATTCCCTGCTATTCCATTGTAAGTGCCTTGAGTGTTGGATAGGGGACTTGGCTCAACGCTATATGAGATATCGGATGATTTCCCGGTTAAACCTAAGGGCCAATTTCACCAGATCTGTTTAACACTAATCTCCAGTTAAACATCGTTATCGACGTTATCGACTCCATAAGATATGCATGGAGATTAAAGTTAAACAGAGCTGGTGAAATTGGCCCTAAGCGGTAAAAGTAGGAGCTACAATAGATACCTTGACAGTGGTATCGGACCAATGATCCTTTGACGAAACAGGCTAGGGCATCAGAACAGCGGTCCAGTACTTTCAACTAAACAAGTTTGTCATAAATACTTGGTACTAGCAAATGTTTTGGTACATGTTATTTGGCTAATAAAATAAAAACGAGTGACTATTTGTAAGTACTTTTTTAAGCGACTTCAAATAAAAGAGGATGTTTTCAATTCGTCGGAATATTTTTTTACGTATGTTACTGGATAACTTTTTTATTTTATTGATAATTCTTTATTTTATCGGAAGGGTGGTACCTCGAGGTTGGGTTCACACTATTTTGGTTTAGTTCCGATAATTCGATCATGAAGAAATGAACGGTGTTTTAAATTTGTATATGAGAATTGGATTCGTTTTTTTTTTCTTGCTTAAAAATTACTGGTTTTCTATTTATTGTATAAATTAATGGCTAAAAATTGAACAACAACATAAAGGAAATTACCTCCATTTACCTTCCAGCAGCGGCTAAGTTAGATTGGACGCTTATCGACTGCAGCTCGACCGCATGGATTTGGGAAATTTGCTCGAATAAGGGCGCGTTTCAAAAAGTCAATACTTAGATGCTGAGTAGGCCTACAGAATGGACCATAACTTACAGAGTGAGGTCTGGACTACCAGATGGCCAATTAGCCGTGGACATGAATTTCGAAACATGATTTTGTGTCGATTTTGCCTAATGAGCTAGAAGGTGTCCAAATTGAAAGCTCAGAACGAGTTCGGATGCATTTTGTGATGACAGTGCATACACCCTTTCGTTCTGTTTATAGAACGATTCTTCCAGAAACATGTCTTTGACCATTTTTCGATTACTGGCGAAGCAAGGCTTTCGATTTTGACACAGACTTTTACTCTACTGTACATCCTACCGTCGAAGTATCGTCACCCACGGTACTACTGACAGGACTTTCATCGGAATGCGAAATTCAGCTATAGTCTGTATCGTCAATTTCCATTTTAGTGCGGTTAGTAATAAGCTGCACCAGCTTGGCGTCACCCCCATTTTGATCACCCATCTGTACCAACCGTTCGTCCTCACCTTCCAAAAGTCAGGAGTCGTGATCGAGCTTCTGTCGGTGCATTCGGGGTCCTCCTTTCTAGCGAAAATACTCAATCTTAGCCCCAAAAGAGCTTGACAGCTTAGTGAAAAGTACATACCAAGGCGATTCTACCTCATTATACCTCAGGCAACAGCGGCTGTAGATCTGTCATACTCCCAGCAAAATTGAAGGCTGTGGTTTTGTAATAGACTACTTTGGCCGCTTCCGATTAAACTGGACCTGGAGGTGACATATCCATGAGTGCACTATAGGTGGTCAGCGGCAAACCCACCTACTTGGTTTCAGTAATATCGTTTCTTGGGTACCCTGTTTCACCAACTCGTCAATCACTGTGGCCTAGTACCATATTAGCCTAATTTGAAAATATTCCGTTGAAATTGAGAGAGAGTTCAAGCACGCAAGGTGGAACAAAATAATGGTAGAAGCAGCCTCTGAAAGATGGTGAAAAATAAACAGTGTCTTCAGCCCCCAGAATTCTGTTCATAAACGCTATTTCTGCGCCTTCATCCTCAGCCACATCGAACATTCGTCCGAGATTTAGGACATACCGCCTAAACGAGAACAAGCCCCCGACGCTGCCAGCGTACGAGGTATCTACATACCTCTATATTCATGAGGCCCATTCCTTCTTATTTCTTTCTATCGCCTCAGGAGGATAAGGGTCATTAGCTCCGGCATGCCTTAGAAGTAATTAGAAGTATCTTTTTTCGGAGCCGCTGCTTATGACCCTTTTGGTGTCGTTAAGAGAAGTTCTCAGTATTTGGCACTCTGCAAAAAATGCGACGAGTCCGGGATTTGTCCGGGATGAGTCGCAAAGGAACATGTGACTAATGCCACTTTGCATCCCTTTGTATTGACTGAACTGTTCATTTTTGTTCGAGCATGTCCTATGAAGAGACCAATTGTTCCCCTTTGTATCCGAATGGGTATAAAAAGCGAACAGTCGTTTTTAAAAAATAAAAATAAAAATTTGCGCCGGTTGCGATTCGAAAAAGGGTTCCTGGATTGCTAAGTGTATACTCTCCCTATATGCCAACGCCGCACATAAAATTTCATTGACTAAGTGCGTAGATATCATTAAATCGTTAATTGTACCCGTTAGAGAGGAGTCGAGACTAATTGATCTCCAATAATACCCGTTTGAGACTACATGTGACTAACTGATGCCCAATTGTATCCAATTGAGACTAATCCGGGAATACTCTCTTTAGAGATTAGTCCCACAATTTATTGCAGGGCAGCATGATAGCTTGCCAATAGGGTTCCTCTGCATTTTTTGAGAAAGATAACTCCCCAATCGAACATTGGAAAGTACCAAGTACTTACTTCGATCTCGTCTGGTTTGGAGGGCTCAGCAGGAGGACCGACACAAACCTGCAGGCGAAGGGGGAGATCGTTTTCGTCTATAACCTCCAGCTTAGCTCTTATCCAGACTTCTCTAAGTATTCTCGAATTTTACAGTCTGCTACCCAATTCTACGCATCCCTTCCTAGCAATTTCGCTTAACATATTTGCGGTTGCTTCAGTTCGTGACCTTTTCTCCTCTTGCGGAACTTGACACCTTTTAGCCGACTGTAATGCGCTCGAATTCATTAAAAATGCGTGGCTAACCTAAAACATGACATGACCCACTGTAGTCTTCTACGCTCTCCCTCAAATTTGAGAACATTCATAAAGCGGTTGAGCACAAACGTACAAACAATTAATTGTTGAATTCCTAAAGCGCTCTTTATGTCACTCAAACAGCGCCAACTAAATGTAATAAGTGTGACATACTAATACATACAGATTTAGATTCCCTATCGCTTTATCACTCTTTGAAAGTTTTCTTCTGATTTTCAATTCGTTTGCCATTTTTTTATACATATGTACATACATATATTCTTTTCATTTCACTTTGCCATCACTCAGCAATCACTTTACGTCTTCATTGAATGCAATAAAATTCTGCTGTCAACACCACAAATGACTTTTGAATAAACTCTCGTTCGCTTCTTCTTACACTTACATATGTACATACATACACTCAGGCAGTAACAATCTTACACAAACACCCACATATCAGTCAACCGCATTTGACACAAAACGAGACTTTAACGAACAACTCACACCCATACATATATATACCAATTCACGAGTACTTAACAGCCGGAGTGTCCTTGTCATTGAGTTGCTGCAATATATTCATGAATTTGTGTGGCTCATAAAAGTCAATCACATGCTCATCTGTCATGTGACAAATGATTTAAAAATCACTAGCACCGATAAAAACTTCAACTGAACGTCAGCACCCGGACACTTTTGCCCTCACGCTCATCCGAGCTGCCTGCTTTCAGATAGTACTTAGTATGTAGCAGCGCTCTATCATCAATTGCAATGTAGTCAATGACAGTACAATATAAATGTATGTGTGGGTGTGTGTATATAAAGTGCAAATCCATCACACATGGAATTGAAGGAAAGACAGTAGTAGATCAGAAAAAGCGCTAAAGCTGCACTGACATCCACTCGCACATATTCAAACAAGTCCACATATACTTTCATAAACTCCAAAAGTCTAGCTGAGAAAAAATACGAGACGAGATGTGAAGATGCTTGGTTGAGCCTTTTCTGCAGCCAGCAAAAAATGCGGAAACAGACACTTTAAACGCTATGCGATATTGTCAATCAAAATTCAATCGAACCAAGTGATTCATGAGACCACAATGTCAATGCATGTCAATGTAGAGGAGGAGAATTGGTGTTTACACTTACGCTGACATTCGTTTTACAACTGCCTTGTGTGCACCTTCTTCAACTGACGGTGAGATACATATGTATATGTGTACAGACATACATTTTCATGCACGTACATACAACCGACTTCATCACAATCGAAGATGTGTCATTCGTCCTGCTAGACAGAAAAGTCACTTCCGCTGCTGACTGTAGCTGACAATAACATTTCAAACTTGCGTAGGTACTCGTATGAGTGAATGAAGTAACGGAGGCACCTACATATATGTAGGTATTCATTTACTCACAAATCACTTGTAGGCACATACAGAAGGACATACGGGAACTGAAAAAAAGCTATCTTTAATATACGCAGCTATGCCGCAGAGGATAGTCGTTATAGTAACATTCGATTTCTTTCCTACATTTGAAGTAATGCATAGCTTTGTTTGTAGAGACTTTTTAGTTGGCTATACTGGAGGCCAAATACTGGGCATCTGTAGCTCTGGATTGCTGCAGAAATGCCACTAGGAGGAAATGGATCCTCTCGCCTAAAGTAGACTTAATTGAAACAATAATATCTCGACATGGGCCACTTCTACTCTAGATCATGCTCTACGCAAAATGTCGGGCGACTGTTGCTCTTCCATATTACGAATAAGGCTATGGCTATTCACTCAAAATTTCGAGAACTTCGACTTTACACCGGAAGGAACGAAACTGTGTGTTGCGGAGCGGATTCCTCATCACCCACGGCCCTCCAAGGAATTGCATCAACTATAGACTTCCATATCTGTGCAGGGTGTTTCAGGCTGAGGTTGCCACTAGCATTCTTATGTCAGCCGGTTCCCCACATCGCAATGCCTCGGGCTGTTGCTTCGGCTATCCAAACCTGTTAGATCGGCGAACCCTACAACTGAAAGCTGACTACTGTGACGCTGATTAGAGATGCCAATACTTATTCTGATAACAAAGCAGTAAGCGAATCTGTATTTTTTCTTCCGGTATGTAGTTTTGTTGTTCCAAATCAGGGTAGTATGGTAGAAGATCATGATAGAATACTAAGGTGTTCGACTATTCGCCTTTTTTCGAAAACCGGTTTTCGAGTTATTCGAATAATGTCAATTTGAAAAAAACCGGTTGCCCATTTTCAAATAAAAAAAAAATCGGATGAACCGGTTTTATTTTACATATTTTCTGTACAGTAATACTTACTGTTAGTAAGGAATAATGACCAAAACTATAATGTAACTGTTAAAAAATAGATATAACTTTAATTTATAAATCAATAAGGATAAATAAATTCAAAGTATGGATTAAAATTAAAACAGAAAAAATTAGTGAAAAGGTCCTTTGCCGGTAAAAACTCATGTATGTAGAGCCAAGTGTCTTGTGAACCAGACTACGCTACACACTCAACCAGACTGACTTTGCAAATATAGAGGTTTTATAGAGGTTTTTATATAGAGGATTAATGGTTGAAATAAAGTCGACTTTAAAATTAGTTGCAGCTTTTTTGACAGATATTCCATTGAAAATTGTGTCAAAAAGGTGCAACTAACTTTAGTGTCGACTTTATTTTGACTATGAATATATCCCATAGCCTATTATAGACAGGCCTGAAGGACATTCATCGAGAATCAATCAACACCTTCGTCAACTCTCGCCCCTTGAATTCCATCATCGAAGACCATCAACCACCTATCTCAGATGAAGAGTAGGGATGGGCACCGTTTCCAAAGGATCGGTTTTTTGATTAATCGTGGGTTTTTATTCATCCGTTTAAAAAAACTGGATGAAAAACCTGATCTTTTCGGTTTACCGAAAAAAAAACCGAATTATAAAAATACTCCCAAAAAGACACAAAACACCGATTTCACAATCGATTTTGCTTACCGCGTTTTCTTTTCTACACAAAATGTCGCATTCTCTTTGCCCTGTTCTTACTGTTTGTGCGAAGCGGACAATGAAAAGGTGACATTTTCCGCTAAAAAAAAGAATTGCCATTAGCTATCAGATCGGCGAAAAAATTTAGTAGTCACTTTGAAGTTTTTGGGACGCCATACAACTTTAATCTTATCTCGAAGATATGCAAGATAATTATGTTACACTGCTGGGGAATATAAAAGCCGAATTTTCGGTTTTCGGTTTAAAAGGAAAAAAACGATTAACACCTAAATTAAAAAAAAGATTGAAAAAGATCATTAACCATATTTAAAAAAACCGGTTTATAGAAACACCGATCTTTTTTGAACATCCCTAATGAAGAGCTCGCGTTGCTTCGTGAGACGCGCGATACTTCGACACAACTCCATTCTGGATATAGTATAAGGTCAAACTACTCTGTCTATTTTGAATAAGATGTCCCGACGACGCTAACCACCTGTTCACATGCCCACTCACATCAGCTCATCCAACATACCTCTCCCTACATGTAGTCAATTCACTGATTTAGGCAGAGTTTAGTAAGCTGGTATAGCAAAAACAACAGTGAAAAAATTTCGGTTTCGGTTCGGTTTTCCTTTAACTTTTTTTTTTGTTATTTTCTGCAGTGGAAAATGTTACGGTTTTCAGATATAAAATTAAAAAAAAAAAACTCTAGTTCCATTTTTAATAAAATAAATAAATATTTAGAATTCTTGGCTTTTTGATTGTAAAACCCCGGTTAACTCGGTATTCGAAAAATTAAGATTTCAAAAAAACCGTATAAAAATATGCAAAAACCCCAGTTGTAACCGGTTTGGAAAACCCGTTTCAATCACCCTATGGAATACCAATGGGACAATTTTCCGATCAAAGTGGGCATAGGGAATACATTAACTACCTGCAGACTGAACTTGGTGGTTGATTGTCACTAGCCGAATAAACTTCTTGGCGGTTTTCGATCTCAATCGAAGTCCTGACTAGACAGCGGCTTTAGGTAAATGTATTCGGTAACATTTGAAATAGTTGCAGACCCTTACTTCTGCAGCTGTTGGAAGCTGTTGGAGCTTTTTATTTCTAGCTAACATCTTTTCACAAGTGTAAGGGCCTATACACTTCGGCTTGCTTCTTATGAAATCCCTGAACATCTATTTGAGAGGAAAGCAGCTGCCTGACGAGCTTCATCTTTAGCCTGTAGCATTTATTATTCGGCCCTATGATGAATATCGTCATCGTCAGAAAAATTGACGATACGGCCATCGTCAGCTATTATATTGATGCGCGGACGATCGTCGACGATGACGATGACGATATTCAGCATAGGGCCGATTGTTTCTCTACTTTTCAATTATCCCTACTTTGTTTTCTAAAAGTTGGGTTGGGAGGACATATCACATACCCTCTTCAAATGAGGCACAACTCATCAAATATTTAAATAAATCTTTTCAGAATTTATCTCAAATTAAGGCAAATATTCCTTTCTTCATGATTATATTCTATTCCTAGAAAACTACCGTTTTATCTGTTTTCGTATTAATTTCGTTGAATCTGTACGTTGCACAGGAAGTCGTATTTCCGGATCTAATTTTTGAGTTGTACCTCATTTGAATAGTATGTGCGGTATATGAATCGAAGGGTATTTTCAGGTAATGATCAGCATATAAAGATTAATTTGCTTCCGCAATGGCTAGTCCAGTTAGGTTAGGTTAGGAATGTGTGTATTATGTATTCATTCTTCCATTCCCTCTATGAGTGTAATGAGGAGGCACATCCCTTTAACTGGGGTTATGAAGCACACTACAGCACCTTGGGCTATCGGCGTATGTGACACAACAGCCTAGCCACTAAGACATCGAGACCGTATGTAGTGCGCACATGGGGAACCGCAACTTTCAAGAGGTAACCTACTTCAGGCAGTATCGAAGCTGCCTTCTCCTGTATACCGGGTTGTCAAGTGTAGCGTAACCATTGAATGGTTTGCAGCCAGGGGCTTTCCGATTGTATTTTGAGCAAGTTTTCCAAAAACTCGTCCACCTCAGGGAGTCGCGGTGAGTCTGCTGCGCAAGGGTCCCTACCGTAGTCCAACGTTATTTCCCATTTATTTTTTTCCTGTCACCGAAACAACTCATCCAGTTATGTGGCCAAAGACCAAAATAATGAAAAAATATCCCCAGGAAGTGCTAAACCAGCGGAAGGAAAGCAGATGGTTAATCACACCAGGACCGAAACGAGCATTACTCTTGAGCGCGGAGAGAATCAGCCTCGAATCGATCTTTAGAAAACACCACAGGACCTCGACCACGCTTCCTCCACAGCCAGTACCCTTGTCTTCTATAACTTTTAGCGAGGTGTCCCAGGAGCACTTTACGCTGGCAGGGGATACCCAGACATTTGGAAAACCATCCTCATGGGGGTGTGTATGACCCTGGAGCCGTCATCTGTCATTCTAGGTGATATCAAGATGGGATTATCCTTGTTTTCAGCCTGGGCTTGGACACCAGATGAATTTTCGAACCCGATAGGTGCTGGAAATTAATCAACACGTCAAGGAATGGCGTAGGTATCAGCGGAACCCTGCGAACCGAAGGCAATCATGCAGCCGCGTAACGAAAAGTTATCCAACAGAGACTGGGGGATAAGCCGAGTTGGCGGTCTTGTCATTAGTGATACTTCCTTCCCAGTCCCTGTGGGATGTATCGGTAACATCAGCTTTGACAATTTCGTTGATAAAAAAAATTTGCTAATATTCCGATAAAACGATAAATGTACTTATAAATCTACAAAAAATCGATAAATGTATCGAAAACGATATTCACAGGTATACATATCGAAAACGATATCGATAGATATTCTGCAGCGATGAGAAAATATATATGTACATTAGACTGATCCAGGAAATCCTTTTTTTTAATATTATTCAGTGCTCACGCAAATTTGTGTTCCTTTTGCTAAAACATCAAACTACATAACTTGGTTTAAAAAAAATAATAAATTTTAGAGTTCGCTTAAGTCCAGTTTTATTTTGCTTAAAATTACTCGTCCTTTAATCCGTTCGCACGCGAAATTCCTCTGAAAATTTAAGTTTTGTAAAATCACAAAATATGCTTTCATGGCCGCTGAATATACTAGGATAGATATTTTTTCGATCCGGATCTTACCTTTTAAGATAATACGAATAAATGATAAAAAAACGAGAAAAAAACCCGAAATTTCACTTTAAAAGTTGATTATTTCTTAGAAAAAATTTATTTGATTTTATATCAATGATGATGTGTATAGCCATATCCTTAGCGAACAAAATGAGTCTTCGCAGAGGATTTAACGTTTATTACTTCTCGAAATATCAGCAAATTTTTGAACCTGAATCTAGATGCGTGGCTGTACAAAATAAAAAAAAAATAACATTTTTTCTAAGAAATAATAAAATTTTAAAGTGCAATTTCGGGTTTTTTTCTCATTCTTTTTTGTTATTTATTCGTATTATCTAAAAAGCTAAGAGCCGGATCGAAAAAATAACTCTACTAGTATATTCAGCGGCCTCGAAAGCATATTATAATATCTTACAAGGCTTAAATTTTCGGACAAATTTCTCGTGCGCACGGATTGAAGGAAGAATAATTTTAAGCAAAGTAAAACTGGACTAAAATTTATTTTTTTTTTTGAATCAAGTTATGTACTTTCATTTTTTAGCAAAAGGAACACAAATTTGCGTGAGCACTGAATAATATTAAAAAAAAAAGGATTTCCTGGACCACTCTAATGTACATATATACATCCATTCGCTTTTTAGCCTCAAACTTGTCACTTCAAACGCTGAGTTACGGCAATCATCAGTCACTGTCAGTCTAACTCAAATTTTCGATATTTTTATTAGAAAAAACAGGTCAAATAAATGGATTGAAAGGCCATTGTTGCTACGTTTGTATAAATATTGCGATTTAATTAATATTGTTGTTGTTGCGTGAACGCGACCAAACACATATTCGCGACTTGCTGTGGGTGTGGAGTGACGATAGCTCGGAGGTTCTCTAATTGTTTTGCGCTGCAAGCGACAATCTACTTAGGCAAAAAAAATGCACACCCATACTAATTATATAGCATTTTCACATGTACATGCATTCATACATATATCTGTATGTAAATGTTCTTCATATCTTTTCAAATTGACTGACATATGGCCGCATTTCCATCAACGTCCAAATTGTTACCGCAATAACCACTTAGTCGGCGCTGATTTTACGTGAATAGCTCGCCAAATAAATCGCTTCATAACATTTTATCAATGCAGCAAATCAATCAATCATTCACATGGCATGTAAATACTTTCATATGTGCGTAGATAAACGCATCGTTGCCAGTCCGCTTAAATCTTGACAGTTGTCAACTGGCAAGCGGTGAGCTACGCAACAGCAAACCCTTTTCACCTGCTGCTGGTGATAAGCTAAAAGCGACGCGAATCTAGGTGGGCGGGTAAATCATCGGAACAGCAGCAGTGCGGCACGCATAGGCTAATCAACGATTATAGTAACAAAATTATGCTAAAGTGTTTAGTGAAATTCGGTACTTGCCACCTGTTAGCTTGTTTTGATTATAATTGTTTGCAGGTGTCCACAAAAACGTTTTAATTTCAATTGATTCTATAGTATGAACGTTGATGATGGATTTAATGCTATGGCTGTCTTCTTAAACGCATTAATGCAAACCATCAGTCTCTTTTATTCCTAAATCATGCCATATTGTGATAAGCAAAATGCGCAACCACAAAGAATTACACATTTTCAGTAAAGTTGCGCAAATCGGAGACTGATATCTCCTGTGGTTAAGAAATAAAATAGACTGATGCTTTGCATTAATGCGTTTAAGAAGACAGCCAATGTCACATAAAACATTTGCTTCACGTTGCGTGGCAGATTTGCTTTGACAGCTGAGATAAAATGTACGAAAGTGAAGTGCATGAAGCATGTCACATAGATCGCCTTAGCTTCAGCGTCAAGCGAAAAGATGGCCAACTCCCATCTCTTTGCGCGCGTTAACAATCAGCTGATTTAATCTATATTTTATTTCGCTTCACTTCGAGGCATCATGTAGAAACATAAAAAGTAAGAACATTACTGATAGTTTTAAATATAATTTTACTAAATTCCCAGGAATTTTCACGAGTGTAAAAGTGCTCCCATGGCATTCATTGTGGCATACCTTCTACGTTTTGCGCTTTGCTGGCAAAGTTAGAAATGTCACGCGAAGCGACAAAGTTTTATCTAGCACGGCTTTTAGAGTGTTGCTTTTGCTTGACGTTAGCGGGTATAATGTTCAGACAAAGTCTAAATTTTACTAAGGACACCTTACCCTCCTAAACAATTCTGCCAGATTTCACTTGTTCTGAAAGGTCGCATCAACTCAAGCATTTATTTAGCTTTTAATAGAGAGCAAATATATATGCATGCAAAGTGGCAAAAATATGAATAAGGAAGAGATACTTTAGCATTATTTTGCTATTGCCCTTTCGTTTATTTAATGTTTATTTTTTTATGAAAGTGTATAGTGAGTCAAAAGTTCAAACTTTATGCCAAAATTAGGAAAATTCGACAAAGTTTCATATAAACTTTGAGCTTCTTAATTAGAATTCGAAAAAACATTCTGGATATGCAGTTTTGTAGCCCAATAAATTTTAGTATGATAAAATGCAAGTTTAAAGTATCTGGGACTTACCGTTGATTTTCGTAAATATTTTTGTGGAAAGTGTTGCTCATTTTCTGCATACAAAAAAGTTGCCCAACTCAGTTTGCATGAACGAAAATGCGTGGAAAAAAAATTGCCAAAAATCAAGGTAAGTCCTAGCTACTTCAAACTTGCATGGGATTTAAAACTGCATAGCCAAAATAATTCTGAAACATCTGATTAAAAAGTTTAAAATTTTGATGAACTTTTGTTAAAATTCGTCGAAATTTTATAAATGTTCTAGAAAGTTTGAAATTTTGATTTACATGGTTTTTTTTAGATAATACGCTATGTTTTTACAAAAAAATAATAAACTTATTTTAAACAAAGAAAGATAGCCAAAATTTGTTAAAATGTCTTTTAGCTTTTTACATTTTCGCCTCCGTATATGACTACTGGTCTCAAGACTTACAAAAGCCATTGACATGCGTGTTTCTAGAAACAACTTTTTGTACCGTCCATCTATACCAAGCCCTGGTGGATAGATAAAGCGGATTTAAAATCTTTTGATACGAAATACAGGATTGCACCATCAACTCGACAACTCTGTTACAACAGACCTCAACATAAACCAGAAGTAATACATTTTTATGCAACTGGCTCCAAACTTCAGTGAGTAGTTGGAGGAGAATTTTTCTGACCTATTCTGATACAAAGTACATATTTTCTGCTGCCCAACTCCTTTATTTTTTTACCTATTTTTTCAAGTGGTCAAAGAGTAGGTGTGGCTCTATAGCAAAATTTTTTTCTTGAAAGGGAATTTTATGGGCTTTCCAACCCCCTTTGTTTGATATCAAAAGGTTGTTTCTATCGAAAGCGCTACGATTATTTCGCTGAGATGGTTAAAAAAGCACAATGTGTGGTGTTCTTCGCTGCGCCTTAAAATTATTTTTGTGTTGTTACCCCCTCTCACTACATCCAAAACTCTTAGATGATTGAGAAAGGCTTTGCTATACCTTAATTTGCTCTTCGCCGCTCGGCTTTCTGTGTGCTAGTACCCTAAGGTTACGAACAGAGTGAAAGCAATGCTAAAGCTGCGGCTGAGGCTGAAGCTGAAGACGAAAAATAGTGCAGTAGTAGGCAAATGCATTTGTACAAAAGTTATCATGGAGCGAACGAAGACAAAGATGATGCTGTGTATATTGTTTCCATCTCCAATCTGAGCTTTACTTTCACTCTGTTTGCAGCCTTAGTATACTGCGGATTCCCCTAGGGTTTACTGCCAGTATTTTCTCTTTGTTTCATCTTTTAACCAATCTTGGTTTAACTTTAGTTTATGGAAATTTTGCACTCACGACCACCGCAAGTTCGTCAGCATACCCAATGACTTTAGAGCCTTTCTCCTCTTTTAGGGCTTTCAGCAGCTCGTTAAACGCCATTAACCAAAGAAGGGAAGAGAGAAGCCCACTTATAATCTCTTTCAATCACAATTTTATAAAAAATTAATTTCCAAAAAAATTTTAAAAATAGAAAATTATAAGACAACATTAAAGCTGCTTTCGCAATAATATTCTAATAACAAGCTTAATTGGGTTTTGCAAATAGTAATTTTCATAAATAGCAATGCTTCGCATTATTTATTTATCATATTCAAATAGATATCCGGAAGATTAACAAAACAAAAAATAGAGAAAAACTGTACGTATTTTATATGCATATCACCACAATGAATTGTAAACAATAAGTCGATTCGTTACAGCGGCAGCGGCAGTGGCGGCGGCTGAAGCGGAAAGTGTAATCATTTGTATGCTTAGATTTAGCTAAATGCAGCTGGTGTACAAAGCGTTAGCATTCACTGCTAATTAATTATTCTATTAATTTTTGGTAATTACGAATTTGTCTAAACACAGAAAAATCAGAAAATGCAAACCAAACAAAAAAAAACGTTGCGGCGCAATATGCAAATAATGGCCATCACACGCACTACTACTACTTAGCAGTTGGTGTGTGGGTGGGCGGACGTTTGTATGTGTGCGCGTGATTGTTAACTGCATGCGGGTGAAAGCGCGCTGCTGCATGTGTGTGTGTACATATGTGTGTGCATGTGACAATTCCACCACCATTGCGTATACGCAATTAATGATCGAATGTGACAGTAAAATTAAAATATCACAAACAGACAATAAATGTGCTTAGCGGCAGCTTATACGCGCGTGTGTGTTTGTTATGCACTTAATGCAAAAATTTGCATTAAAATGTTATAAATATTTAGATAGTGCATTACAATAAAGCAAGAACAGCAAAAAAAAGCTCGAGATACTAAACAAAACAAAATGCTATAAAAACAATAAATAAAATGCAGATATGAATTGCAAGTTGTTGCTGTTGTACTATGTAAAGCAGGAAAAAACTGTAGCGATTATTATTAATTTTTGGCTAAAAACCCAAAAAACCACTACCAGCAGCAAATCAACAGCAATGCCAACAACAACAACAGCAGTAATAGCGCTGGCAATAACAGCAACAACAACAACAGCAATCCATTTGCGTAATTGCTATAATAAGGATCACACTAATAGCAATAACAACATCAGCACTGGCGAGAGGAAATATCAACTGCAGCCACTAAACAAAGGAAAAATCCGCGCGTAACCATAAAAAACACCAACAGCAGCGGCATACGCATACCTACATACATAAGTGCACACAAGTACACATACACATGCGAGGCATGGCATGCCATGCGTTTGGTTATGCGTTCTCAATATCAATAGTAATTATAATAAAATGGTCAAAAATAAAATTTAAATTAAAATAGAAAGGCGATTATGTGCAAAACATAATAAAATAAATAGAAAAAGTGGTAAGCGGCAAGCGGCAGCAGCGGAATGTCAGCGCGGCAAACGTGCAGCAAATCCCATAAATCAACAGCAATCGTCGGTGATGGGCAGCAATGCCGGCTGGTAGAAGGGGGCGGGCGTAGCTCGGACAAAAAAATAATAAAAACGGAAATGCATACATAGGCATGCGTGTGTGTGTGTATGCGTGTGTGTGTTTGTGTGCTTAATGAAATATTTGAATACTTTTATTTGTCACCGACAAAATCACAAATGGAATAACAAATAAATACTAATACCACTCGTGCTTGAATAGCTAACCACACAAACATACGAACACGCGTTCAGATGTGAAAAGCTACCCAGTAGAAAAGACTCAACGCGCAGCTGATGAAACGCAGAATATAAAATTGCTTCACTTGACATCATAGTATTCGTAGAAACGCTGCCTGCATACTATGTGTGAATACAAAGGACTAGCAGAGGTTATAGCGAAACAGATATGCCAGCTTCTTGCCCCACAGCGATGAAAAGACAGTCCTCTCAAACTCTACAATGCTCTCTTATGGTATAAAAACCAAATCGATGCTCTTGGAATGCCAGAGGATGTTTCCAACATTTCAGGGGACGACCAAACTTTGTAGAGTGCCAAGCTACGTACAGAGCAGCGCTTAGTTTACTCAAAAGTGCTATACAATCTAGCAAACGGCTCCCGAAGAGGACCAACTGAGACCACATAGTGGTTCCGGTACCAAAAGGCAGTTAAAGATCCTTCCCATGCCAGCTTGTCAGCGATCATATATCCCACCATCCCTCTAAGCAGTCTTTAACCAGATTGAATTTTATCATCTTATTTGAAACGGCCCGGATCTGGCTATCTGAAAAGATAACTAGAAAGGTACCCTTCAAACTCTTTTCAAGGTTTATTCTGGCGTAGGACATGATTCCTAATACTTCAGCTAGAAACACCATGGATTATCAGCCTATGGGAATCGCAAGTTTGGGGTTAGGTCCATTAATAGCTGCACCTATTCTGTCCTCCACCCTTCAACCGTCGATGCACCAATGTAGATATTAATGCAGATCCTTTAGTTATGACATCAAATGTGGACCGTGTAAATCAAAACGCCTGGAAGCAGAGATGCTGTCAACGGGAGGAATCTTATCCATTCAATATGGTGCTTCGAAGGGTCAAAGCAGTATTGCCAAGTATATAAATCTCCATGTGAAAAACGCATACAACATGGCAAACTGGGAAAAATTACTGGACACGCTGGATCGATTGGGAGTATCTAGCTATCTAAGGTGGCTAATCTCAAGCCGGAGCCCTCATGGCGACGTAGACGCAATTCCTAAGCGACCATAGTTACTGCGGAAATCGCGCTACTGAGGATACTGTATATATATATATTAATATGGCTGCGCTTACCCTGAACACTCTAGTAAATTATTTGCTAAAAACATTGAAAAACGTGACCTGCTGAAAATCACAATAGAATTACTGAGAAATGCTGAGAGGTAGAGACACTAGACTTAGGAATGAACAATTTAGAGTTACAGGACCAATTTTTATTACTCAATCCACCTACTGATGCAATTTTGTTGAGTATACCGAGCGATTGGTACTCAGGCGGGAGGAGGGTTAGGTGGTGAAAGTTTCACACTGATATCTTTAAGGATTTTGATGCTATCCCCAGCGGCATTAGCTACCCAGCCGGCAGAGTAAGCAATGGAGTGGTATCCAAAGAACTTTCGAACTTTTGAAAAGAAAGACCTTCCTTTCATTACCTTTTACTCCTTGTTTGATTTGGAGCCTTTTAATTCAGCTGCCATTAATAATGACACATTCGAATTTAATTTTGTTTTTTAGCAGAGTTCTTCATTTTGCCGACTGGGGGCATATATGTCTACATACCCTTCAAAAAAAAATTATCAACTGTTAAAAAATAACCAACTTTTAGTTAGCTTTTTTGCGGGATTTCGATAAATACCTCACTTTTATTTAGATATGATAAACCCAACGTAAAGTGAGTTGTAAAGTCATACAGACGAAATCGGGAGTTAGTTTTCTTTAAACAAGTTCCTATTTAAATATCCTCATATAAATATTATTTTGAATTCACTTTTTTCCTGCACTTCACAGCTGCTTTTTCGAATTCAGAACAAATAAAAATAAGATCGAAATATTACATCGAGCGACAAAAATTAAAAGATTTCAAAACGCACGAAAAAATCAATATACTCACAAAATTAGGGGCCTAATATAATAAAACTGCGTTTTTAGTTTTCCTCACTGACATCAGGATTTTTTTAAAGGACTTTGAGATTTGAAAAATATGAATAAATCAAAAAATTATTTAAGAAATTCAGTGCCATGTGGAATAAAAATATGGTTACCAAATGAAAGAGAAAATTCTGTAACATAAAAAAAAAATTAGATTTTTTGGGTTCGCAAGGACGTATAGGGATTGAAAATGCCCTTTTAATAATTTTTATCTTTTTAAATTAATAAAGTGAAAGGGATGAAATTCGAGGATGTGTTCACATGTCTTTAACATATAATTTTTTTAAAAATAAATATTGCCAATTTTCAACGATATTCAAGGATAAAATTTTAGAAGGACATTTTCATTACCTTTTCGCTCTTATGCGTACATATATTTAGTCCTTCCCAATTCTACGTACATAATTTTCTCTTTAATTTTTTTAATTAATCATATATTTGAAATTTCAAAGTTCTTTTAAAAAAATCCTGACGTCAGAGAGAAAA
>JAPVRG010272788.1:4942-21361 GCA_029783565.1 Rhagoletis cerasi
TTCAACATGGAAATATAATTAAACAGTTTCAACAGATTTACTAAAACCTGCCAATACAATTCTCAATTCAACACAAAACACTAATACACTTACACTTCCAAATAAAACAAGGAAAATAACGTTTAACATTAATTAATTTATCGTTTCACTGAAGGAGGAGAAATGTAGAGTTTATATCTGTACCTGATTTAAATATACTTTGTTTTTAGGCCTCTAGACTAAACCAAACTAAGAAAGGGTGATCCACACTAATGGACAAGTGCATACACATATATATTTGTACATGCATACGAATATGCACAGATAAGCCGCTGAATTCCATTGCCCGCCAAATAATGCGCTAAATTAGCCGCATTTCCCCTCAATATAGTTCGCTGTTTGAGGGTTCGGCTAAACTTATCAAAAATAGTGCGAGTCATTCCAGTTTGAACATTAAGAAGCACGGGCCTATCAGCCACCACCCTTCATCACACCATCAAGGTAATATCAATATATTCTCAAGGTGTTATACAGATATACTAAAACCAAAGACAAATCTCAATAAACATTTGGCAAGCTTATTATTAATTTAAACTAACACACTTGTTTTTTCTTGTGTTTTCTTTTAATAAAACTTTGATGCTCACAAGTTTCCATGGTCCTTCGAGCCGGATATGAACCAGCGACCTATGGGTATTGGTTAAATTTATTGTTCATGGTTTTTGTATGTTTTCAAAAAGAACTTTTTGATTAGATAAAGTAAACTTTCATCATTTCAACTTGGAGTTTTTCAATTTTCCAATTTAATTTTAAAATATATAAAAATATCATAATACGATATAGAGACTTTGTAGATTTTTTTTTTAATTTTTGTACAAAGTTTGAAACTTGACCTTATATGGATTTCGCAATAGAAGGAACTATACTTTAATAAAAAAATTATAATTAAAAAAAAAATATATATAAATACACAAAACTTGTCAATATGTGGGTGTCGTTGTTATGGTAAGCACTATGCAATTAAACCGACACTGTCATCGTCTAGCTAGTTATGTAGTAATTAGATGGCTGGCCAGCACCTTTAAGTGTAGCACGTTTGAACCTTCGGGCATGTAAAGTCCGACCTATCCTACTTACTACGGCTTGGAACGCGCCCCCATATCCCTCTTAACTTTCCCTGTCACATATAAAAAATGTTAGGTTAATATCAGGTCTAAACTAAAATTTTTCCGAATAAGTAAAATTTACCATTGGGTAACTGTGGCGCTTTATGACCAAAGCAATTTGCGCGAGATTTTATGTAGATAAAAAGATATGCATGTCTGAAATTAACCATAAATACGTATGTACAAGCAGATAGACCTTCAATATGAATGTGGTATGTAGCTGAAACCGACTGCTAGTGGCGCATTAGTTTATGCTTTTTGTTGTTGACAGCTGTGCGGTTTTCAATCGGCGGTAATACATAGCTAGCAAAACAAATGTGCAAATCATAGTTATCTTACTCGGAAATAAACTATCCATTTCGAATTAGTTTTTGTTGTCTGAGTACTCTATAAAATAAAGGACCTTGCGGTTATTACCATCGAATTATTACCCGCGCATTTATGCATGCGTATGTACATGAACTTATAAAACAATTTGACATGTCTACTCACATTATCATATACATTAGTACTTAATTAATTGATATCCACTAAATAAAATCTAGTTACTTTCTAACGACATTGCAATAACTTAAATTGGCATTAACCTTGACTACCGGCACATCAAGAAAAATCTATAAAATTTTACAACATACATACATATGTATGACCAAATGCGCGAATGTATGTATGTATGTATGTATGTATGTACAATATATTATTAGCTATGCTTGTTTTCTTTTTAGAATCAAGTACTCCAAATTTAACATATGTATATATGTATTTGAAAGTAGGCATTAAATAATGCATTATAAGCAATTAAAAAATGATACGCAATCATGCGTTCGTATGAATATCTACTCGTTGAGACTTGATTGAAATGCGTAAACAAGTTGCAGTGCCCGTTAGCTTTTGATGTTCTCCATTACTAGCTTAAGTTAAATATAAATAATAAAGAAGTATGCACCTGCAAACATGCAGAATAAATATGAACTAATGAAACTAAAGTGAGAGTTTAAATTTCCCCTATAAATAGCGGCCGTGCAGTTAGAATAGGATTTACGAAATATTACATTTGTATACGTGTTAAGTAATGCAATATTTTTTGACTAATGTATTCATTTGATTGGGAGCTGCAATATTTTTTTGTTAGTCATGACTGGGCCATCAATTTTTTTTAAACACTTGAATGCAAGCATTTATTATTGCAAGGTGCAGTCTTTTGCAGTCAATAGACCTAAATCATACCAATTTGACCAGGTGGAACTCGATATTTGACCCTATCCAATGCCTTTCGTCACAAAAAGGAATATAGATGTGCTTTGTGATAAACTTGAAGTTGAAAAGTTCCAGGAAAATGAGTATTTATTTATTTTAAATTTTTTGCAACACAGTGGAATGGTCAACGGGTTCCTTCTTCCCATGTTGGCAACTCTAAGAACAAAATACCGCAAAATTCAAGCAAACAACACTTTAAAACACTTTAGTAACATAGTTGCACCATTGTACAAATCTTTGCAAAAGAAATTTCAAAATTCAACGTAGACGACGCTATTGTAGCTGCGGTTGTTTGTCTAGACATCAAATTGAAGTGGGTCAAATGTTTAAATCCCATGTTTTGACAAAGTAAAGGAAATAAACGACTCAGTAAAAAATATTTTATCAGAAGAATTCGACTAAGATATTTGTTCTAGCTAAAGCACTACACCATGCGAGATTAGCAGTAATGAATTTTTCGACATTGCTTTCAATGGTAAAAACAATATTAAAAATTTTTTAAATCCATAAGTAAATTTCAAATTAAATTTTAAGACGATTCAGTGCATCAGAATATGATCTTCATCAGTTTAGGAAGAGCTTCTATCATATGTTTTAGACATCATCTACATTAAATTCTATGCTGAACCGTTATCCCAGCATTAAGAAAGCGCCCATTAAGTACAATATACCTTTGCCATATTCAGCCGCAGTGGAGCGGCTTTTTTCGTTTGCTTCACTATTAAAAACTCACCATCGAACACTTTCTGACAACATTATTGAAAAATTGCTCTTGCTCAAAGTAAATCACTACTTTATTATATCTTTCATTTTGAAGAAAACAAATTTAGTTCAACTAAACAGAAAATTAAAAAAAAAAACCTAAAATAAATTTCCAACTCCTTTTCCATCTTTTCTTTGTACATATCGTTACCTTAATATAGAAAGGCCCTAACTCACAAAAGCCCTAACTCAAATACAGTTTGAAAGTTTAATAAAAAAGTAGAGATCTCCAGTTTCAAATTTCGTCGAGACGCTGATTTTTTTTAAACACAATATTTACACTAATGCTGTAGTATTTGTTTTCCCTATACTATCAGATGGATTGTGAGTTATCTCACCGCTCTTGCATGAATTTGAATTCCAAATGAAAATGAGTTAGGGCCTTTCTATATTAAGGTAACGATATGTACATATTTATTTATTTTTTTGGAACTTATGTACATTAATTCTTTATTAATTAAATAATATACAGGGTTACCGGGAAAGTCGTCCTAGATACTTAAGGACACTATTATTAAGTAATTTCTGATTAATTTGGTTACATGACAAGATGTCCAAAATTAAACTGTTTTCAAAATATGCGATGTTTAAGATTATTTCAAATTTTTTTTTCGCTTGTAAAAAAACAGAAAAAATGCAACCCTTAAACTAACATTGAAAAAAAGTGGACGTACAAGCAAAAAAAAATTTTTTTTTTTGAATATTCTTTAAAACCGAATATCTCATATAACCAAACTAATCAGAAACGACCTAAATAATAACGTCCTTAAGTATACAGGACGACTTTCCCGCCCTGTGACTGCAAAATGACTTACCAGTCATAAATAACAAAAAAGGTTAGTCAAAAAAAGTGACTGAAAGGTTGCAGTTAAAAACTGTTAATCAATGAATTTGACTGCAACGATTTTAAGTCGCGTTGATAGCATTACTTAACACATCTGGATTGAATGAATGAAGTGACTGCAAGTTTCTTACGTTTTATATTTGAGTTATCAGTAGGGCAACCAAAATAAAGCATTTTATGAATAATGCTGATGCTTCATATTTTCATCTTTTTCGTTGATGCTGCACATTTTATAAATTTGTGCTATTTTATGCTATATTTTTTCTATTTATATTATTTTGTAATTTTTTCGTACAAAAAACTTGTTTTCGTATATATTTTCCAATATCGAAATTAAATTAGTTTACGGCAATACTGTGATCTCGACATGTCATTTGATACTACTGTTATCTTTTTCGCACTTCAACCAAGTTGTCTTAAGCCAGCATCAAGGCGAATTCGTATAAGGTTAAATGAACCTTTCCGTTGTTTATGCGAGGATTTGAACACTCACTTTAGCAGTTATGACACATATGTCGAGCTCGCTTTTCAACGTAAAGAAAACAATTGTCCTCTTGCAAATAAACAAAAGTTGGGCGAGAGGAGAGTATGGCGGACGACTAGAATTTGTTGATTCTTTGAATTTGAAGCGCTATGGATGAGTAATAACCGACTTTTTTTTTCTGAAATTGAAAACTATGGCATGAACAAAAAGACGGTGTCAAAGAGGCACAAGTCGAACGAATATGGCTTTGTTACAAGTGCTTTGTTTTCCAGGCGAGTTATACCGGCCAATTGCCGCCGAGATTATGCTATATGACAATGTTTGATTTCGTGGGGCCGAATAAGATACTAACTCTTAACCACTGGAAAATCAATACTCATCAAGTTATAACTGAGATACTGTCCATTATTTGTAAAAAGAGGGTCCGAAATTTCTCCTAAAAAGAATATCTGTGGCGGCCAATTGAGTAATGTATTATTTTATAGATAATGCCAGCGAGCAATTTTTATAATGGAAATTAGAATTAAAAAATATATATATTTTAAACATATTTTATTATCGTTCACTTTTGGTAACGGAAAATGCATAACCATTTATATAAAAGTTATGTTTTCCAAGCACTCTGTTAAATAGCTAAATCGAATTATTACTTACTTGAGAATTTTTATTTTATGTCTGAATTTTATCAGCGTCGCCCTGTGTATACGCCGTATACTACACCGTGAGTATTTCATTTACCATTAAAATATCTTTTAAGTCCTCGTTAATGACAAAGAGTGCATTAACGTGTATTAAGACTTTTTACTACAGACCTTTACATTGCAATATAATTTGCGGGAATCGGACATCATACGAATCGAGTTTGTTTCATAATTCATTTGAAATATAAAAGACTTATGAGACAAACTCGATTCAGGTGTTATTGTACAATCTCATATATAAATACATTCATATACATATGTATGTGTATGTACTTCCATAATAAGTGGATTGAAACCTTCAGTCCATATTTAATATGTTTTATTGCACATACATATATATGTACAAATGTATGCATGTTTGTGTCGGTGTCATTAAACCCTGCAAAAAATGTGACTAATCCGGGATGACTCCGTGATCAAACGCAAAGGAACATGCGACTAATACCACTTTTGATTTCTTTATAGGAAATGAACTATTCGATTTTGTTTGTTTGTTTGTTTTATTATTATTGTTATTTTTATTATTATTATTATTATTATTATTATTATTATTATTATTATTATTATTATTATGTCCTAAGTAGATACTAATTGTTCCCCTTTACACCCGATCGAGTATAAAAAGCGAGTAGTTGCTTTTAAAAAACAAAGTAAAATAAAATAAAATTTAAAAAAAATTGCCCCAGATGAGATTCGAACCGGGGATCTCAGGTTTACTAAGCGAATACCCTCTCTAATGCCACATAAAATTTCGTTGACTAAGTATCTACATATCATTTAATCGTTAATTGTATCCGTTAGAGATGAGTTGAGATTAATTGATCTCCAATAATACTCGTATGAGGCTAGTTGCGACTAATTAATGCCCAATTGTACTCGATTGTATGTATGTACGAGTATACATCAGCATCGCCGTTATGGTAATTTTCAACAAAATTGCTAATATTTTATTTCTTTGGTAGTTTATTTTTCGGTTTGGTAACTTTTTCGATTTAGTGCCACATATTTGTTAAGTAGAGTAGATTATCATCTCACATGGGTCAATATAAGGTCATTCGTATTCCACACTAGGAAGTGGCTTGTAAGAGTCTTCATAGGGACATTTCTTTTCTGTTTAAAATTAAGAGCAACGATGTGCGTTTTCTGATATATAAAGAGCAGAAAATCCTGCGAAAGTTGGTCCAACGTCCATTGGCTATTAGAGTACTGTGATCTCAAGCAAACTGTATAAAAGTGGCTATTGCTAACCTACCGTGTCCTATCCCGGAAAGTTGTGGGTAGTCGCATTTTTCCTTGCCAATTTGTTTGCCTTGCAATTACTCTTAATATCCCGGTGTACTGGCACCCATATGAGTAGAATTATAAGAGACTTGCACTGTCCAAGTGTGACTCTAAAGCCTTCAGGAATGCCTGACTGTCAGAGAATGTCAAACTTTCTAATTATTAAAGGAAAGTGAAAATTTGTTTGCAACCTAGGATAATTTCAGATTTCGTGAAAGATTTCAAGCGCTATTTTTTGAGATATTTTCAACCATCTGTTGACATACGAGTAGCCTCTCGATGACCAAATGACAACACCTCTGCGGGATCTAATCATTATTTCAAGATTTTAAAATTTCAGATTAATAATAATAATACATTTCTGAGTTTTATTTTATTGCTCATTTTGGGATTTATTTTTTTTGGCAGATCGAAAAACTCAAAACCTCACACTGCTTTTCTGACAAGTGTTTAGTGGATTTGGGTATTTTTTACTGTGCACTCGTCAACATGTGCATTCCAAAATGACAACCAATTTATCAACATTATTTTTTCTTAATACATACATATGTACATATATTAGCATAATATTTAATTTTGATAAAACAAATAAGAAATTACCTTTACTGATCAAAAAATAAAACTTACAAAATAATCAATATTTCAGAGAGAGAAAAAACCACTAGAAAAATGAGTTGTATTTTTGATCAAAAAAATATAACTCGATACATGATTATATATTCTGAGCGATTTATAAAAATTAAAAGTTTAATTATTAATTATAATTTTTATATACATCGCTCAGAAATTTTTAATGAAAAAATAATCATTATTTTCGGTCCCGGGTTTCTGCACATAAAATATGCTTGGTAGTTTCTATTTGAATTTGGTAACTTTTTCTGCTGATTTTGGTAGCAAATAAAAATCATTATGGTAACACTGCTATAGATATTTTCTAATCTTTTTACATAAATTTGAGCCAATAAATGAATCAAAATTTATTTAATTTGCAAATACTATTTACTTAAGAAGTTGAAGCTCTAGATTTTATGTCCATTTAAAAAAAAAGTTAATTGATTACTGGCATTATAATCAATACTTTTTTATTTATCGATTTCAAACATTTAAAGTTTTTTCTTTTTTCTATCCATACTACTCTTCCGGCTTACGCTGAAATAAAGCGTTCAGAACTTATTCTGCAAATACCGGGTTGAAGCAATACCCAAAATGATGGAACAAATTTTTCTAACAACAGTTTAAAGCAGAAGTTGGGGTAAACACTTGGCGAAACGGGTGAGAGCCAAATATTTTTTTTAGTTATACTATTAATATCTGAAAGTTAAAGTGGTTGTGATTTTGTTTGAAGGATATATTTTATCATTAAGTAAAATATTTTTTTGGAATTTTGCGCTAGCAGTGAACATCATATGACCTCGTATGCTTACACTACTAAAAATGTCTACCTTAAGCTAAGAAGAATAATTAGAAGAAACGCTAACCAAACTGTAAACAGTGTATTTTACTGTGGGGTTATGTACATATGTAGTTATGCACTTATGTAAGTTCATATGTAAGTTAATTTATATGTTAAAGTGGTGTGCGAAGCTTTAAAAATGCACTCTTTGACATTTACACATGTATGTATGCATGTAAATAACTAATTTTCCTTTTCAAGTTCTTTAATTTTAAATGCATTTTATTATTCAGTTTTACTACGTGTGGGGGTTTTCTCAAGCGCAAGCCGACATTGTTTTTAGTTTAAATGCACTGGCGTACGAGAAACTTACTTATTTTATAAACGCACACAGCATCTATTTAGAAATATCTATTCTATGAGTAATCTCTGAACAGAAGACTTTACTTGCATTTTTAAATTCTTTATACGTGTGTGTGTATGTATGTACATAAGGCTGTGCCATATTTGTATGGACAGATTTTTTTTAGACTTATTTTCGGTCTCACCCCCCAAAGGTTGGGTACCAAAATAACTGTCCTAAAATTTTACCCCCCTTGGACCATGCCTACTCTACCTGACTTGCGTTTGAAGGGCTGTAACTCATACCACATTGCCAAGTTAGCACTCAAATGCTGTCTATAAGGGCGTCCCTTATTGTTTATTTTGAAAGAATTTGAAGTCTCACCCTCCAAAAACCTGAGGTTAGGTAAAAAAAGAACTGCCCTAAAGTTTTACGCCCCTTTGACCGTACATTCCTTTCCCGACTTGCGTTTGAATTTTGAGTTGCGGTAACTCATACGACATGGTGATCCATGTGCAGTAATATAGTGTATAAAATCCCTTTTCTCAATTTTTAATCACTAAATTAGATAAATTTATTTATACTCGTGAACACATTGCAATATGTATTTGTTTTATTATTAAAAAAATAAGTCAGTGACTGATTTATATTGATGACTTTTATAAATAAAAGGCTTCAAAAACTGTTATCTAAGACAAATAATATAAAAATCAAAAATAACTGTTACTTTCAGATTATTTGCATACAAATAAAAAATAATTGTTATTTTGGATTTATAAAATCAAAAATAAGTGTTATATTTTTAATATTGCATAAAAATTACAAAAAAAACTATAGTAAAATTTTATTCTCAGTGAAAAAGAAGTTTATTGGTATTTTTCATTTAGTTGTTGAACATTTCCTTCATTGCGAAATTCTCAATGCCAGTTTTCATCAATAACTGTTCTCTTCGTCCCTGGTTTTTTTGCATCGAGCTTTTTTCGACATACCTTGAGTTATTTTATCAGATATGTATACAATAAAATATTATTAAGTGTATATACACTTAACAATTTCTATTGTTTTGTTACTCATGAATTTTTATTTTAAATAAAACAGTATATTTTAAACCCATTTATTTATTATTTATTATATGGCAGCATGGCTTCTCAAACAATATCGTTGGAATTTTTTTCGAGTTAAGTTGTTGCAAAATAATGAATATCTAAATCCCGCGACTAATCCCAAGATATCGGAAATCCCGAGAGCGTAAAAAGTTGACATCCCTAGTACAAAATTATGCAAGCATGCACACACAACAGTGGAATTCGATCTTTTTTATATTCGTTGTATCTTGTGTAAGTGTTACTGGATGAGCGTGTGATTTGTTGTTGCAAGTGTATTTATAGTACCACTAGCAACAACAATCACACGCTTATTCAGTTACACTTACACACGATACAACGTATACACAATAGAGCGAATTCCACTAATGCTTACTTCTGCACACGATGGACAAGTTGTAGCGAAGATTGCATGTTTTTATATTTATTCTAGCGCACTTGTGCACAAAGGTATGTATACTATTACCATACGTGCCGTTTTGGACGGGACCGTCCCGTTTTTTGGCCTCCGCCCCGTTGTCACCGAAGAGAGCGTCGGGACGCACAATAGTTCTTTTTCAGTTATTACAAATATTTTCAAGTATTTTTTATACCCGAGCGCAGTATGAAGATCGCATTATTATTCAGGTATATTACAGCTCCTTCACTTAGAGTTAGGCCCACTGAAAAAATCACCGAGATCGGTAGTATATGAGATGTAGCTGCCATACAATTACTTGTTCAGCTATTAACTGCAAGGGAGCTACATCTTATAGAGAACCGATCACGATGATTTTTTCTGGTAGGCCATGTATTTAGTCCACAAAGTTTTACGGGTCTAGTTGTCTGTATGAAGGAGTTATAGTGCAAAACTTCTTATCCGAACAAGCAGTTGCGAGGGAGACATGTCCTTTAGAGCACTGATCTTGGTGATTTGTTTAGTGGACAATACTTGATTGATAGGGTTTTAGTTAACAAAATTTCACGGTTATAGCTGTTTAAATAAATGAGATATAATGCAAAAACTCATATCTGAACAATCAGCTTTATCTTATGTAGCACCGATCATGATGATTTTTTTTCCATTTGCACTGTATAGATTAAACAACTCCCAAAATAAAGAACTTGGCTGCCGAAATACATTGATATTTTATATTTTTGTTTCCATTATTTTTCTGAGAATTCTTTTGATAACTATTTTGATGACCTTACTTGCACACAGCCAATAATTATTTTAAGATTTTACGGAAAGCATAGAAAAATTGTTGCATATTTCAAGGTGACATATTTGTTTTTAATTTTCTGTGGACTTCTACCACCTTCTTTGTATAAGGATTTTGCCTGAGAATATCTCTAATGAAATTTTCCGGCGAATAATTTTCTAGAACATTTTAATTCTCTAGCGACCTCCCAAATGCCATTTTGTCAGACTTTCTCAAAAAGGGGTCAAAAAGACCCTTTCGTTAGAGAGCTAATGGGATAAAATGTTCTACATAATTATTCCTCGTGAAATTTTACTACATGCACTCAAACTACTACGCACTCAAACTATTTCGCTCCGATATGAATTTTAACCTTTTTTTCCACTTAATCTAAAAACACTAAGGCAAAAAATTGCAAACCTCTCTTTATTGAGTTCTCCCCTCCAAACGGTAAATAGTTCACTGCTGACAGTATCAAGGTAAACTAGGAAAATAGACGTTTTCTCAGAAATCGCAACACAAAATATGGTGAGGTAAGCTCACAAGATATAATACTTTAGTTCTTAATTAACTGTATCTTAGCCAAACCTTGCCAAATTTCCTATGCTTATGTAAAATTAAGATATAAGGAAAATTTAATAATTTTTTAGGTAGCAAAGAAAATGAAATTATATCATTAAAACAAAATCGAAATGTTTTGTTATCAGCCACGGCTGTATAATTATATAAACAAAAAAAATTCGTTTCGTTTTTTATTAAAAAACAACTTATCAAAAAAATTTCATTTGCTTAAATGTTATCAGTAAACAAAATATAAAAAGAAAAATAGTTTCGTAAATTATCAAAATATGTTAACAAAAAAAATTTCTCTTCGTTGATTACACTAGTTTACACGAAAAATTAACCTTTGTAAAAAAGTATTTTCTAGGCTCACTTTGGGTCGCTGAATATGAAAACGAAACCCATTTTTTTTTTTCAAAGAAGCGTTTTCGAGATTTTTTCGAAAAACGTGTTTTTTGGTACCTTTCGCAGTTATTTGTCAATATCTTTTGAAACCTAATCGATGCAAGCAATCTACCATTCGAAAGGCATTGATGCGCTCTTTGCAAAAATATATAACTTGTGCAGATTTAAATAAAAATTATTACTGTTACTAGCGACCAAAATCGAAAAAAGTGTGATTTTGTGAAAAATAACTCAAAATTTACTGCAATGATTTATCTTTTATAAAAATTTGAAAAAAAAATAAAAAAAAATTTTTGTAATTAAAAATAAGCACATAAAAATGTGTAATTTTCAAAAATGAATGAAAATTCCACTTTTTTCGATTTTGGTCGCTAGTAACAGTAATAATTTTTATTTTAATCTGCACAAGTTATATCTTTTTGCAAAGGGCGTATCAATACCTTTCGAACGGTAGGCTGCTGACGTCGATTAGGTTATTTTTTTTAAAAGATATTGACAGATAACTGCGAAAGGTACCAAAAAAAAAATGTTTTTTGAAAAATCTCGAAAACGCTTCTTTGAAAAAAAAAAGAATGGGTTTTATTTTCGTGTTGAGCGACCCAAAATTAGCTTAGGAAAAATTTTTTCTTAGGTTAACGCAATTACGTCAAAATTTGTCGGTTAGTGTAATCAACGAAACAAAATTTTTTGTTGAAATATATTTTGATAATAAACGAAATTTTTTGTTAAACACATAATGTTAACATTATCGATGTAAAAAATAAACACGATTTTGATTATCAAAACGATTTTGTTTTTTTGTTTATTGATACAGTTAACGTTAATGTGCAGCCCTGCTTGCAGCTTTAGTCTTCATATCAACTCTTTTTAAGAATGACTTTAACTGCTGTTTGTTTACTACATGACGGCTTTTTACAAAAACAAAGTTAGCCGTCCTATGTTTTACAGTATTGTCTAAAATATCGCATCAAACAAATTGTTGTTAACACATGTAAAAAATTAGTCTTGGTCACAAAAATGGGCATTGGGACCATAGTGCATTGGTCACAATTTTCGATATAACTTTTGGTACAGAACTTGAAAAAATATGGTGTAACTACTATATACTTACATATATTGTATTTTTAATTCCTTATTAATTTCTAGCTTAATTGGGGAAGCTTTTTGGAAAGTATGTTTTCTACGAAATATATATGTATATAATGATCCAATTGGTATGTATAACAATTTAGCTCATCAAAGACAAAATCTATATGTAGCTATCGATTGGCTTCATCGTTCGCTTTTTTGATTTTGGTTGACTCTTTTCGGGAAATGCCCATACATGTGTACTAGGGTGTTCGATTATTCAACTTTTTTCGAAAACCGGGTTTCGAGTTATTCGAAAAATGGCTCTTTTAAAAAAACCGGTTCCCCATTTTCAAATTAAGAAAAAACCGGATAAACCGGTTTTATTTTACATATTTTCTATACAGTGACACTTACTGTTAGTAAGAAATCATGACCACAATTACAATATAACTGTTAAAACTAGGTATAGCTTTAATTCAGAAATCAATAATGCAAAATAAGTTCGAAGTATTTTGGATTATAAGTAAAACAGAAAAAATTAAAGATTATATCGTTAAATCAATAGTCCTTTGTCGGTAAAAACTCGAGCATATCGAACCAACTGTCGTGGAAATGAGAATACGCCACCCACTGAACCAGACCGACTACAAAAATAAAGGGTATATTCATAGTTGAAATAAAGTCCACTTTATTTTGCAGCATTTTTGACAGATATTCCATTAAAAATTGTGTCAAAAAGCTGCAACTAACTTTAGTGTAGACTTTATTTTGGCAATGAATATACCCATAGTCTTTTATAGACAGGCATTGAAGGGCATTTATCGAAAATCAATCAACACCTTCGTCAACTCTCGCCCCTTGAATTCCCTCATCGGGAACCCACCAACGGATATTGTAGAAGATTAAACTACTCTGTCTAATTTGAATTAGATGCCCCGATGACGCTAATTATCTCTTTACATGCCCAGTCACATCAGCTCATCTAACACCCTCGCCCTGCATGTAGTTGGTTCAATGAAATAGGGAGAGTTTAGTAAGCTGGTACAAGAAAAACAATAATGAAAGGTTTTCTTTCGGTTTTCCTTTTATTTTTTTAGTAATTTTCTGCAGTGTCATATTTTCCATTATATAGATACATATACCATTAAAATTTTATTGTTCCATTTTTAATAAATTAAAGAAATATTTAGAATTCTTACATTCTGGTTTATAAATAAACTAGGTGAAACCCTGGTTTATTCGATTGTAAAAACCGGTTTACTCGATGTTCGAAAAATCAAGATTTCCGGCTAAAAATATTAAAAAACCGGTTGAAACCGGTTTAGAAAAACCGAGTCAATCGCCCGGGGCATCTTTGAAAATTTTTCCTCTTGCAGAAAGAGGTGTTGACACCAAATTTTACATTTCTAAGTATACATTTCGAGGATGCTCATGAAATGCTTATGTTATACTTTATAAGTATTTTGTACAAACAATTGTTTAAGCAGCCTAAGAACATTTCAAATTTAAATTAGTTGAAAAATATTACAAGCTTCAGTTGGCATGGCAACAGCAGCTTTTTATAAAAAATCATCAATATTTTCGTCTTTCAAAGGAACTCAGTAACGAGTAGACCTTAGAAGTGTAAAATTTTTGTACATGTTAATTTAAATAAAAAATAATAATTCAAGAACGCGCCAACCGATATATGTATGTATGCACATATGTATGTATCTCATTGGAGTAAAGAATTCTAGCCCTCTTACCGAACTAAGACAACTGCTATTAAATACTATAGACATTCTTTCAGAAAATTCTTTTCTACATATTAAAATTTCAAGGTCATTGAGCACCCTGTATTGGTTACAGTAGAAGATTGGAAACTGGTATAGAAATTACAAATAACAAAAGGAAAAAACTCAGGGGATGCCCCGTTTTCTACGAAAACATTTTTCCCCATACAAAATTGGACCACTCTAATATACATACATATATGCTTGTAATGCATATGCGGTCGATTCTACAAGAAATACAATTTTTATAGTTTTAATTAAAATTTTTGTTGCTAAAGCAAATGCACTGGCAGTGTTACTAAAATTTAAATTTCCTGTACAACCGACTTGTGCATTAAATATCATCGGCGAGAGAATAATTTTCTTTCTTGGTTAGATTAAGTCAAGTTTGCGATTTGCAAATTTAAATATTTGTTTGCATTTACATACTTAATCGTATAAATACACATTAGTGACCAATAGTTAAACATGTAGATAAATGTCTGTGCTTAAAAGCAATAGTCACGTAGTCGTTTCAATTACCACTAAGTTCTTTTGAAAAGATTTTAATATGCAAATAAAGGTTTGCTATAAGAGTTAGAGAAGGATAAGCGATTTTGCTAAGTACTAAATAATATTTAAAATCGATCATTGGTATGTATAATTAACTATCAAGCAAGATTTTTAAGTGCCAAGGTCGACATTACTTTTTGAATTTTGTAGACATATACATATGTATTAAGTTATTGTATGTAATAGTTGTATATTTTCGTTTTTAATTGAAAAGTTATCGATATTTTATATACTTTTTTTTACCCTAGCATTGGGCGAGCATTAACTTTTAATTAAGCCTTTGATTTACCTCAATGAACTTTTTAACCTTTTTTTATTTTTGCAAAGCATCAAACAAGGCGAATTCATACGTATCACTTAGATATTTTTTAAGAAATGGCCGCAAGCTGTTCTTTTATGGTATGTTAAAAACTCATAATGATTTCTGCCAAGAATAAATCTGTATAAGAATATAATTATCTATATAAATACGCCACACCAAAATTTTGAAACCCCTTTTTTGAGAGTATCGTTCGCTCGATTTCAATAAAAGATGCACCGACTTTTATGAAATCGCAGGAACAGTGCAGAATAAGTTCTTTCCCCGGATAGGTGGCGCAAGGGTCGATTTTTTGTGGTACAATTTTGAGCTACTTAGTCCCCGTGGACTTCATGAGAGATACATATATCAGATATTTAGTACCGGGCCCGGATTTTCTCTTGCCGTCCATGAGTATACTATAGTATGTATCGTGGTCTCACATGGTTGTAGTGGATAATCGTCTCATTTTTAAAGTAAGTTTGACACATGTAAAGAGTCAAAATTGAGTACAAGTTAACGTAAAAATTTTATGAAAAAGTGGAGTGGTCGACTTTCGAGCACAGGGCGATATAGCCTATATAAATACGCCACACCAAAATTTTGAAACCCCTTTTTTGAGAGTATCGTTCGCTCGATTTCAATGAAACATGCACCGTTTTTAAGGAAATTAAATCCCCTAATGCGTGAACTCAGATGTAGAGATGGGCGCGGGCCTAAATTTTCAGGCCCGGCCCGACACGAGTGCAAAATACACTTTCAAAAACACGCACGAGCCCGCACGTTAAGAATTTCAGTGAGGCCTGGCCCGGCCCGGCCCGGCACGAAGAAACACGCCCAAGCCCGAAATGATAGAGCCGACCTTTATTTTATACACATTTTTTTATTTGTCTGTTATGTACTTACGTTTATTGAAAAAAGCTCTTAAATAGAATTTCGCAAAAAATATTTACTTAAGCAAATAAATTAAGCATGTACATATATAATGTTTTTTTAGATCAAAGATTCATCTCACATAAAAACCAATTACTCAAATTTAGATGAGAGTTTCAAACGATTAACTGGTACATAAATAAAATAAAATACAAATATTAATAACGGGCTTTTTCGTGCTTATTCGTGCTTTTATGAAATTTTGCTGAACGCCCATGCACGCACGAGTTCGTGCTGACAGCAAATATTCCGGCCCGTACCCGCGGGCTTACGCAGGGGCCCGTCGGGCCCCTGCCAAAAGCCCGGCCCGTGCCCATCTCTACTGCGAACACA
>JAPVRG010272801.1:3678-16598 GCA_029783565.1 Rhagoletis cerasi
CTTAAGTGACCTATAGTCTTCACTTAAATAAAAATTAAATCAGAATAACCACACTCAGAGATGTTACACGTTTAGTCAGCTGATCAATATACACACATCACAATTTTGTGTGTCAGCTGTTTACTTGTATACCAGCCCAGCTTTTACAACCACTTTTAGTACAGTGCTGCCAAATTTTTACTCACTTAAAGAAAAAGCTTATTGAAACTGAAAATAATTTAAATGAGAATTAAATAAAAAATTAAATTAAAGTAAATTTTCACTTAAATGAGTTTGGAGAAACGCAGCCTTAAAGGGTGAACACACCAAAACTGCGTCACTTAGAAATTACTACAAGAAAGAAACTAGAAGGCTCTGAAATTTAACTTTTTTCAATATAATACTTTGAGGTTTAAATATAAGTAAAATGTTAAAATATTAGTTGCCAGTTGCTCCATATGCAATTCTCGGACTTTTCGTCGCACACGCGCCATCATACTTTGCACGAGTGCATCATCGACTTTACGCGACTCCCACAACCATTTTGTTTTGAAATCTTCAATATTTTTTACCAGTTTACCTGTCTTCTTCAATATTCCTTTCACGATCGACCAATATTCCTCAATAGGTCGAAGTTGTGGGCTATTTGGTGGACTGCAGTCCGAGGTACAAAATTGATGTTATTTACATTGTGCTACTGCAATGTGTCCTTGGCATAGTGGCAACTTGCCAGGTCCGCCCAGAACAGTGGTCTACTACGAGTACCATGTGTATCAATAAAGAGCAGAAGACACTTTTTAAGGCACTCATCCCGATAAACTTCAGCGTTCATTGTCCCGGATGTGATAAAAGGGCTGCTTTTACGGCAACAGGAACAAATGGCTTGCCAAACCATGTATTTTTTTTTTGGAAATTTGGAATTTATTTTCAACTTACAACTTTCAGGAGCATCTTGACGACTTGCAGCAGTATAAAAATCTTTTTCAGCAATATATTTGAAAATTTCAAAGCAGTAGGTTTCGTTGTAACAATGCATTCGTATTTTGTAATTTAGGATTCATATAACTTCCGGATGCGGGATTTCGCTGTAATATTCTGCTTTTTGTTTCGATCTGATGCTGCTTAAGCTTTAAAACTTCTCATTGAAGCTTGCCGCTTTACTTTTTGTACGAAAGACTGCGATTTACGTACGGATTTTGCAACAGAACGCGACGAAACCTTCGGATTTTGCGAAAACGCCCTGAGGACCTTCCGGGTACTGTTTTTATCACTTTGGCCATGGTCACCTCTGCACCCAGATTTTCTAGTAACTGCCAGACGTTCTTTGTACCGATTTAAAACCCTGGAAACAGTCGAGTGGTGCAATTTTATTTTTTTAGCAATGTTACTAGCACTTAAATCCGGATTTTTTAAAAACTCGTGCAAAATAATTTGTCTCACTTCTAACTCGGTTGCCATTTTTTATGGGACTAAATATTACTGTAGATCCATGCTGTAGCAACTTGCTCTTAAACTTTCCAGTTTTTGCAAGGCTGTGGTCTAAGCACCTGGAGTGACATTTTTTAGCCAGCCTGTAGAAACTTTCTGGGAGGGGCAACGTAAAAAGGCTAAATGTATATATATATATATATAATTGTCACAAACAAATCGTTCAAACTAAATGACATCAACCATTGCAGTTATATGGAGATTTTCTTCAACATATAAACGCACACATACATACATAAAGAGGAGATTTTCGTTTTTGCTTTCGACAATGTGAAAAAATCTGGAAAATCTGAAAAATCTGCTGCACTGCTGCGGTTTGTAGCCATAAAATTTATTTTTACATACATATTTTTTCAACAAAAATGTTTCATAATCTCTTCACTGCACTCTATACTAGCGCTGCGGCGCATTCGGGGTGACCCACCACAGCTTCTCGTCAAGCAGAAACTTCGTTGCACTTTCGGTTTGGGCTTGATTGCCTTTCGCAATGTCCTTTCATAGCGTACTTTTGGCGCCTCATTTGCTGTGCACTTGTGTTTGCGGCTTCAATTTTTAAATTTGTTTTTTTTTTTTTAATTTTTATTACTATGCATTTCAGTTTGTGTACATACATATGTACTATGTGTAATTCGCGTGTTGGTTTATGTATTTGCATTTTGGGTGTGTTCGCGTGTGCTTACGTTTACGCTTTCACTGTCATTGCAATTTGTTTGAATTATTCATGGGTATTATGCTGCATGATAAATGGGCTAGGCTGAGTGGTCAGATATGAGCGTAAGCGTCGTGCAATGGACAAAAGTGCATGCAATACTCAGATTGCACACACAAACAAACACACGCGCACTCATAAAGTGCATGCAAACTTTTATGTGGCGTTTCTGTATTAATGAAAAGTGCTACAGCCAACTGCCAACTGCCGACATTCAACTGGCAACAACCACAAACGCAATAACAACAATTGCAAGCCGAACGCGATAACAACGAACACAAACCGACACTAACAAACCGCTGGCAATACCAAGCAACGAGGTAATAGCAATAAAAACAACAACATTTGCTACTTCTCCTTTGGCCTTTTGGCCATTCGCCATTGCTCACTACTATCGTTGGCATTCGCTGCTGCGCGTCCGCCTTTTTATTTTAGCTCTTTTAACGTTTAAGTTCGCAACTCTGCTGCTCTGTGCTTGCGTAAGTGTTGCTGCGCCACAAAGTATGCCTGCTGCAGTCGCGCAATGTTGTGCGCATTGCTGTCAACATGCCAACATTTTGGCTGTTATCATTATTTCGTGCCTTTTTTGTGGCACACATCCCCATTCTATTTGCTTTTTTGTGTACTCTCCAATCTTGGAATTGCATGAAATTGGGCGATAGCGAAATAACATAAATATTTGCTGACTCGTGCGTGGCAAGTTGAAATTTTTATTAAAAATATTTAAATTAAATATTTAAAAGTCGTGGCAATTGTTAAGCTGAAAATTTTCTGGGTCACTTTGTTGGAGCAAAATTTACTGCTAACACAATACATTTCTGAGAGAATTTTAACTATTTGATACTAATTTTATTTTTTTTCCTCTTTTTCAGGTATGTTGATCTATGATACTCAAAGAAATCACGGAAGAGATAAGTTGAATTGTATTTTATATTAGTAAATAATTAAGTAAAGAATATACTGTTGTGTGAAAATACCTACATATATGTATTTTTCCTTGATGGCCCCATAAGTCAACTATACGAAAGTAACACTGAAAACTTCCGGAAAAAATTAAAAAAACCTAAATTTTTGGGTTTTAAATAGGTGGTAACCCTCATACATACACGCAGTGCAGAAATTAAGCCTTTTCAAAACCACTTCGATTGATGCCCGCATTGTAATACTTCATTTAACTTATTAAATAAATTTAAATTCACTTTTTAAGCAGGTGGCAACCATATTCATATACCTCAAAAATATTTTAAATGCCCAGACTAAAGTTTTCTTAGCACTCTTTCGATTGTAACCCACATCTCAATATTTCATATAATTTGTGTATACATTATTTAAATTAATTCGAAATTTTAAACAGGTGGCAACCCTCTTAAAAATATTTTCGAATTGAAAAGCTTTTCATCTGACACAAATATTGTGATAAATGTTCCAATTACCTAATTCCCTTAATTCAAGTTGAATTTGACTTTTTAAACAGGTGGCAACCCTTATTCATGTTGCTTAAAAATGACCTGTTTAAAAAGTTTACTTCAATTTAAATTATAAGTTCAACGAAATTTTACAATACAAGAAAGTGAATAAAATATTTCCATATGCATGTCAAATGAAAGAGATTGCCATCTTTTCAAAAGCCAAATTCAATTTAATGAATAAGTTTGCTGACATATTAAAATACTAATATTAATCGAAAGGGGTTTGAGAAAGCTTTATTTCGAAAATATTTGTAAATAGCCGTGCCACCGTTTAAAAATAAAACTCGATTTAATTAATAAATTAAATGAAGTATTGCAATCTGGATGCCAAACGGAACGCAGTTTTCGAAAACTTTATTACGAAAATATTTTCGAAGTGGGTGCCAATATGTTTAGGAATGCTTTATTTCTAAAAAATTTTTAAATAGGGTTGCTACATGTTTACAAGTCGAATTCAGTTTAATTGATATATAGCAATTTGGGTGTCAAACGAAAGACTCTTGAGAAAGCTTTATATCAGAAGAGGTTTGGGAAGGGTGCCACCTGTTTAAAAATTCAAATTGAATTCAAGTGAATTTTTACAATTCCTCTCTACATTTGAAGTTTAGTATACAGCTCTCAAGAAAAATGAAAAATTCATATAAAATGTTCCAGAATTGGCAATAAGTCAAAATTTCTTAAATCAATTTGCAGTCCTCAAGAAAAAAATGATCGTATATTTATTTCTTCATGAAAATTTACAGCATAGGCAAAGTAATTTTTTAAGCAAAAAAATAATGCAAAATATTTCTTCTGATTTTTCTTGAGAGCCTTATACTAGGCGTTAGTTTTTTGCTTTCCCAAATTTAAATAAATTTTACATAGGTACTAGCGTAGCCGGCGAACTTCCTCCCGCCCAAAATTAATTTTTTGTTGTTGTTGTTGCTTTTTAATAGATAAAAGTTTCAGTATAATTTAAAGGGGCCACACCCCTTTTTTCAATAGCCCCCACTTTTCTCCATGAGTATTGGATTGATTTCATAAATCTCGATATCAAGTTCCAGTACCCTACTATGAACGCTTCGAGAGATATTCAGCATGAAAAATTAGGTTGTTATTGGAAATGCCAGCCCCCCTTGATATATCGAAATTATTTTTAACCTTAAACCATTCTTGGAAAGTCTGCAGTAGGTGCCCAAAATTAAAAAAAAATCGGTTCTGAATTTTTTGAGATTTTGTTCGCCGAACAAACGTACTTAAAATTTTTAAATGTATAGATTTCTGAGAAAACATCAACGTAAACAAGCTTACAAAAATAAAGCAAGCCTATAAAATCCACGCAAACCAATATTCTCTTTAATGTGTATTAAAACGCTGACACTTGCAACAATGTGCAGTTAGTAGCCTTTTCTCTCATATTCTATGTAACTCCATCTCTTTTCTGCAGGCTCACTGATTAATTGTTTAGATAAAATTTTTATTTATTCATGTTGCGCTGCCCGCATTTTAGTTTTCTCTCACATTGTCTCTTTTCTTTTCACAGTTGTCCGGCTACTGTACTATACCTTCTGCTAAATTATGTTGCTGTTTTTCTGAAATTTCTCATTTTCAATTTTGTTTTACTTTTTTCGCAATTTGATATGTTGACTTTGCAAAAACTTCCTAAACCTACTTTTCACCGGACTTACCCTGCTTTGGTGATACATATATAATTTGTCTTAGCTTCTTATTTTTGTGCTCATAAGTATGTTTGGTTTTCGTGTTTTGGTTGTGAATGCGAAATGCCTGGTAAGTTTGCGGGTTGGTAAGTTGGCTGGTCCATCGGTAGTATGCTTTACATAAGTTCGCCAGAGTTGTTAGGAAAATTGCAGTGCAACATAGGTCGTAAGTACGAAAAATAGGTCAATGCAATAAAATTTGCCTCAAAATAAAGCAGGTGAAGTTATGACAATATAGCCTTGGCTGCTTGGTATTCGAGTAGAGCAAGAATTATAAAAGTGATCTTTGACTTTTTTGGTCAGATTTTTAAGTTTTTTATTAGTTAATTCAAGGAGCAGCTTTTATACTTTGCTACATCGCAAAAAGATTGTTGAAAATATCTTACATAAAAGTATAGACTACCTTTAAAACTTACACTTTGAGCGCATCAGAAGCTTTTTTTATTCAAATTAGCTCATATTATTTATAATAATTACTTTTTCGTGGAAAAAAAAACTTAAATTTGGCTTGTATTCCACAATATCGCTGGAAATGTATTTACATATATAACATTCGTATATATGTATGGAATTACGGCTAAAAAAAAGCAACCACAAGAACGCGCATGCAACCAATCAACGATGCTACCATCCTCCCACACAAATCACAAGTGTTCGAGCAACATGGAAATTTTCAAAAATAAAACTAAAAAAAATTGTGAAACAATCAATCGATGTCATTAGCGGCGCTTTTAAATTACAACGTGTTTGCGGTAAATATTTGTAGCTTCCGAAAAACGCAAACGCCGAAGCAGCAGGAAGAGAGTCTCCAATTACGTTTACATATAAATCAATTGCACATAATTGTAATTCGTTAACGCAAATTGTCAGAATACCACAAAAAAACAAATGCAATCAAATGAATGCTCTTAGTATGCAAGTGGGAGAAAATGTAGGAATTTCCATTTAAAAAAATATGTACACATGTATTTAATCATTACTAGGGCAACCAAAAAATTGCTGTAAAAAATTCATTATTGGCGCCTAAAAATTGCTCTTAAACTTAGTGAATTGGCACTTAGCTTTAAAAATTTTAATCTTTTTTATTTCAGTTTAAATTCTTACAACATAAAAACTAAAAAAATGTAGAATAACGAAAGGTACATAAATTCTTTAGTATAAGTTTTAAAACAGAAGAATAATTCAATTATTCAATAAAAAATTCCTTCATATTGTTGTTGCAGTATACAACAAACCTTTCTGCTAAATTTTCGAACAGAAATCCGTGTCTATTGTCCCGGTAAATACTTTTGTACATCGAAAATATTCTTTTCACGGACGTTACAGGCGCATATTTGAAGGCCAACACTTCGGAAATTTTGTATGTGAAATTGTGACATGATGCAGGTTTTCCTGCAATTTGGTCAGCAATGCTCTTTATCTCAATGTAACCTTTGTTTTCAGTAACAACGAGCAGAGCTTTTCTTCTACCTCCACACATTCAACTCTGTCAATTGTTTTTTTTTTACATCTGCAACCACCTGCAATGACCGACAGTCTCCAGCTTTTTTATGGAATCCACCAGGAAACCGAAGTGATCGATAGATCAGCAAATCCGTAACAATATTAAGGAATATTTTTTCTGATTTTTTTATTTTTCAATTATTACTGAAATTAGCATAAATTGGTATTTATTATGGATTTGGCGATTTTTAGCTCTAACAAATGTAGGTCAAAATGTAAAAATTTTTACAAAAACTATCTCGTATTAAGGATTGGGTGATAGCGGTTATAATAGAAAACTTGTTAGTGCTACTTTTTGGTTGCCCTACTCATTACTAACACTTCAAAGAAAGCTAAGATGGGTCTAGTGGGTGAATGCACCTGTAAAAAGGCACTTGCTAGAAGGGAAACTTCCTCATAGGCACGTCAGGAGAGCTTTCTACGATTTGAAGTACGAGATTCAGCACTATATATACAGGGTGTCCCAGAAGTAACCTGCCAAACTTGAGGAGAAGGTCCCCCATCTACCGGCGGGTGAACTCTCTGATAAGCAAAAATCTTTCAGGTAAGTGTCTGTTTTTGAAATTTTTAAATTTTTAAAAAATTTTTTTTAAAAAAATTGTAAAATTTTTTCATTTATTTTCACAGCATGTAAAATTAAAAAAAAAAAACAATTAAAAAAAATTCAAACAAATTCAAATAAATTCAAAAAAATTCTAAAAAAATTCAAAAAAATTCAACAATTTTTTTTTTACATGCAGTTAAATACGTGAAAAGGCCCGATTTTTTTAAATTCAATAAAATTTAAAAATTTCAAAAACGCTGACACTTTTACCTGAGCAGTTTTTTCTTATCAGGGAACTCACCTCCCCATCTACCTTCTTCTCAAGTTTGGCAGGTTACTTCTGGGACACCCTGTATACATATATATGTAAGACGTCATACCGACAGTCAATCAACCGCATTAGCAGAGAGATCAACTCTCGCGCCGTGAATGCCGTCATCGGAGTTCAACCACCACATTTTGTAGAGTAAGCTTTTCAGCTGGCCCGAGAGACTCTGTGGCACAATTACGGTCTTGATCTCAAAATAGCCAACTTATGTCCCGTGCGTTCTCACGTTTCCTCTATAACACTAACCATCTTTTCAAAAAACACCTCACACCCTTGGCGACAACTGATCTAGGCGGCGCTAAGTAGACAGTGATTTGGGATTTGAGAGAAGAATGGGACATAGGACGACCAGTGGCAGTATATCTACACTGATTATACAAGGTTGGAGCACGGAACCTGGGCCGATCTTTTTTCGTCTATTGCTTTTTTGCCAAACGACTGCAGCGTCAACCAAGCTGAGATTTATTGTACAGAGGAGGAAGTTATTCTTCTACTAAGTAAATATCACGTTTTTAGGGGGAAAGTTACTATCTTCGTCGGTAGCCAAGCGGCTTTGAAAGCTATAGGAACTAGAGTAGAGAAATCTTATATTATATGGAAATACAGTGCCGCGTTGGCATCACTGAGGCATCGCAAAGCCACGCGTTGCTGCATTTCCAGGATATAGCAACATAGAGGAATACAAATCAGCCGAAGAGATGCCCTGGTATGGCTCTGAGAAGCCAACAGCAAGGCAGACAACGCCGTATACGCGCCCGCTAGTTTTCATATTAGAAAAAACGACGAGTACACCTTAGCCGCCCTTACAAATGACTTGTGAATGAAACGAGGCCATTATGGCAGCGTTTGAATAGGAAAAAGGCCTGCGTCCTTCTAAAGCTCAACAGATGTAGAGTTAAAATTCTTACCGGCTTCAATGGTGGCGTATGGGAACGAGTTCTCTTTGGAGCAGCTTACGCGATGAGAATGAAAAGGAATCATTTGAACGCTTTGCTTCGATGCCTTAGCCTGTAGTCGAGGTAACTCAAATACCTACGGTCACATTTCTTTATAACTTTTGCAGTGGGCGCGTAAGGCGAACTCTAGGACCTACTCACACTCGGTGAAGAAGGCAATGGGTTCACATGGTTAATGTCTTGATTATGCTTTCTTTTGCCTTTGAATGTGCCTATTCCGGTGAGTGCATTCACAATAAACTAGTGTGTTCTAAACTAGTTTGCAATTAGGTACTTAAAAACGAGGCTGGTTATTTTTCAACAAACATGAACCGATGAAAAAATTTGAAAAGGCGCTTCAATTAACATTTTAAACTACCTCATTCCAACTAGTTGCAACTAGTTGCTGACAAGTTGTAAGCATATTATGACCATACTCCGGCTAACAGTCTTATCCTTGTAAGGTATGCAATTGCACTTTTTGTGTGAATGTTATGCATTCTAATTTACCAATCAAGACTTTTCACTCTTGAATGAATTAAATTTAAATTTTTTCTTCACTCTGATGAAAAGCGAGAATTTTTGTAGCTATGTATATTTTTCTGATACTTTAGTAGCCGGATCTTTTTCCTTCTTCTAACTTCATATCTATTCATTCACTCAAATAATACTTGCAAATAATTTTGATTAAAAGGGAAATTTATAAATTCCCCCCAAGTCATTAGAATGTATTTCCTCTATTTCATTTTACGCTATAGCATCTTTACTTTTTCTATGCTACTGTGTATTTTGTTGCATACTCACAGGCGTGGGAGCTCAAGTTCTTGCCGTTCGTTTGCATACAACAATTTATGACTTTAACAGCTGCTGTTGCACTGTGCATGCTCATATTTTTTCAGAATTTCAAGAATTATTTTTCATTTCCTGTATAGTTATTATTCACCTCGTCCAATTTATGGCAGCAATGACAAGTATTGTACGTAGTACAACAAAAGGCAGCAATAACAGCGACTAGTAAAAGTTGGAAAAAAAAATTTTCTTCTAACTTTTTTCCAAGAAAAACAAATCTCCACTTTTCATGCTGCTTAGCTCTGGTAGTCTTAAGGTACATTAACAATGAGTGTGGCTACATGCGGCATGGCTGTGATGAGTCCAAACGCCTCTTTTCGGCATGTGCGCATCGTTCCTATGATGGCCATACATACCAGGCGGGGAGCTTACCCAGAGTGACGCAAGAGCTTGCTTTTTCGCTTTTGTCAAACATAAATTTCCTTTGTGGCATTCTTGGTAACCATTGTAAGATATTAGTTCAGTTTGAGTCTTCTACCTAGTGTCATCCTTGGATGATTCGCCTCCTGACACTCCAAGTTGACCTTCATTCTTTTGGTGAATGGGTCGATGATAATTTCGTTGGGTTTATTGTGAAGCCCTTTTCAGCACACCATTCGAGAGTTGAATTCGGGGAGCATATGGTTTCCTAATGCCAGCCTACAACGTAAATATCAAGGTCATCTTCAACTGGCAACTGGAAACTCTAGTAAATATTTATCATTTAAGGGAGTTTAGTGAATAAAAGCATACATTCATAAACACACGGAAACAGAAACAAGAAATTTTCATTAAAAAATACTAAGCTAAATTCGATATTACCAAAAAGCTTCAAACGATATGTATGAACTTCAAATTTTATAAAATTTAAATTGAAAATGTAATTTTTAAGCAAAAAACACCGACTTCACTGCTCGTATATAAATTTAGGAGTACCGTTAGTTTCTTCATGATCCAATGATCTAAACCAAATTAGCATGGACCACCCTTGGGTACTACCTTTGCGAAAAAAAATTATCAAAAACGGTTTACGTGGTCCAAAGATATCCGGTAACATACATTTCCGGACAAAAGTATTAACGCAGGGGCAGCTAAATGCAACATTTCTTTTTTACTTTAAGTTTTTATAAAAATGTAGTTTATACTGCAGCAAAAAACATAAAAACTAGATTTCTAAATTTGGTGCAAAGCTCAGGAAAATTTAATAAATTTGCTTAAAAAATTGCAGCATTCTAATCGGATTCTTTAGAAAAATTTTGATTATGCAGTTTTGTAAATTTTAGTTTGAAGTTGTTAAAAAAGTCCATTGATTTGTGGCAATTTTTTTTCCTGACAGTATTGTGCAGTTTCTTCCATAAAAAATTTCTAATTTATTTTGTATAGAAGAAAATGCATTACACCGTCAGCGAAAAATCAACGAAACTCTTTAGCAACTTCAACCTTTCACTTTATTGTACTAAAACTTAACGAGCTAAAAAACTACGTATTCAAAATTTTTTCAAAAAATCTGTTTAGAAAAATTGAAAATTTTTTAGCAAGGTTATTGAATTTTCCTGAGTTTTGCACTAAGTTTAGAAATTCTATTTTTATGCTTTTTGTTGTTGTAGTATGAACTATATTTTTATACAAAATTAGCGAAAAAATTTTAAATAAAAAATTGTGAAGTTATCTTTGCCTATACTTTTGTCTTTGGCCGTACATAAAAAAATAAAAAAAGACGTGAATAACAGGAACTCATGAAATTTGATGTGTTAACATATGTGTCTTGAACGAGTCCCGAACTGGTCCAAAATTAGTCCTGAAGTAGTCCTGAACAGGCTCCAAAACGGTCGAAAAAGTCGTTAATATGTCCCGTAATGATCTCGAACAAGTCTTCAGGCGGTCCCGCAATAGTTCATATTAGTTTTAAAATGATCCGGAACTAGTCCCAAATTGGGCCTAAAATAGTCATGAACTAGTACCGAAATAATCCCGAAATAATCCTGAAATAGTCCTGAGCTAGTATAGAAATGGTCCAGAACTAGTCCCAAAATGGTCCTCAAATAGCATTTAACTAGTCCCAAAATGCTCCTGAACAGGCCTCGAAACGGTCCCGAAATTATCCTGAACTAGTCCCAAAATGATCCCGAAATGGTACCGAAGTAGTTCTGATCAGGTCCCGAAACGGTACAGAAATGACCCCGAACTAGTCCCGAAATGGACCCCAATGAAAAAACCCTAAACTAGTTCAGAAATATACATTTGTACACACAAAAAGCAATTACAGATTTTCTACTGGGTTACACGAGAGGCAGTAAATTTTTTGATGGGTTAAAGTAAATTTTTTTATGCTAAGATGTGTAAAATATTCCGACGAATTGATAACCTCCTCCTTTTTCGAATTCAGTTACAAATTAAACTAACCTAATAAGTAACTGAAGACAGTCGACGTTGAGTAAGTGACAGACACTAAGTCTATCTAATATGTCTTAAATATAACAAAAACGTGAGAACTAACCGTTGACAAAAGCATTGACTGCAAAAAACAACCACTTTGTATGATAAAATTAACCTAAATGGAAAAGAAACACAACAAAAACTTTTGTGTATAACAAATACTAATCGCAAACAAAGTCAACAACACAATAAACATTAATTAAGTCACTCAGCTGTCACATCAAAGTCGGCGAGGTTCAGACAGGCAAGGCGCGCATACTTACGTACACACACAGCCGCATGCACATAGAGATGCCAAGCAACCGGATGCCATAGGCGCCCAAATATAGGCAATGAAGAAAATTGCTCAAGGTGATGGTTGTTAAAGATTGTACGGATAGATGGTATGGTGGCACGAAAGCCAAGTATATAAGGATGTTAATTGAAAGTGTGCACATGGAAAAAAGTGGGAACTGGGCTAAACATATGAAGGTAGGTATGTAGTATATACAACTACCAAATTTTATGAAACCCAAATTCAAATGTACAGAACTGGATCTCTCACAAAGAGTGATTGCAGGATAAACAAGAAGGAAAGGGGCAAAGAAGGTCTCGGTGGCCCTGTAAGCAGCTAAAAGGATGCTAGGCAAAAAATGGGGATTGGAGCGAATGATTGTACACTAGTGCGGATCGGTCCCCATACAAAAAAAAAAGTTTTTCCAGTCCACCCCTAGGATTAAAGATATTTTGAAGGCGATCGCAAAAAAAATTTTTTTTTTTTTGGCAACTCAGAGGTCAGCTGTTGTTAAAGCAACGAGAGCAATGATATCCTGCGCAGCGGAGGTTCTGAACGTACTGTTCCATTTACTATTAAATAATTGTATTTTATCGAAAAGTGTAGTCAGGTTAGGGGCTTCAGGTTACTTAAAAGAAAGGCCATTCGGGCACAGTGCCATCCTAAGTAGAATCCCCTCGGAAGTAAAAGCGCTCCCTAACAACTACATCATACAAAATCTGAACACATG
>JAPVRG010272805.1:0-15283 GCA_029783565.1 Rhagoletis cerasi
ATATTTTCAGTGTAAAATTTTGCTTTTTAAAAAAATCTTATTTTCAAGATTTTTAATAAAAAAACAGCACAAAAAATCTTCATTTTCAAGATAAATCTAGACTTATGGCAACGCTGGTGATGTGTTGTATGCAGTAGATATGTATGGATGTATGTAAGTGCAACAAAGAAAAACGCGCATTACGCTCTAAACAACAACAAAAATGCGTCAGCAATAACCTCAGATAAGTGTAGAATGAAATGGATTATAATGCCAGCACCTACATACGAGTACATATACAACTGCATACAGGTGCGATTGCGGCTGCAATTCACATTAATGCAGAAGTCTCCAAAGCAGTATCACCGCAACGTTTGCTGTTATTGCAGCTAATAAGTTGCTGAGGTGACAAAATGGGCATAGGTGCCGCTTAGACACGTAAAATGTTCCACAGGTGTGTGCATTTTCATTACCTAACGTTGCTAGGCGCCTCTAAAAAGTATGCAAATACGTATGCAACTGATATTACACTTGGTGGCTTCCAGTCCTTTTTGTATCAGCCACAGTACGTGGGCTTAAACGTAGACAGCCACCAATGCGAGTTCACGTTGCGAATATTAAGAAACCGGCCTATTGTTGATAAGCTCAAGTGTTATTCATACCAAATACAATTTGTGGTAGTTTTATACATAGTGTCTATTTTAGGCTATTTTTGTTAAAGAAACTGAGTAGCAGACCGGGTCGGAGCCCACACAGAATAAAAATGTTTTTAACTACCTGCTTATAGTTTGGAAGCTTACTTCGACGTAATAAAGGTTTTCGTGTTTGACACGTCCTAATACGGCCAAAATCGAATTTTCTTCATAATTTTTGTTTTACTTAGGAGCAAATTTTAAGCTGTGATACATCATTGCATTAAGAGCATGAAAAAAAAATCATGGTTTTATGTTAACTAATAAATGGTTTACATAAGAAAAAATGTAGATAATTGATTTAAAAATTAGATTTAAAGAATTTATAGGAACCAAAAATATTTTTAAAATCGGGCTACAAATAAAAAGGTTATGAACATAAATCGGTTTTGGCTGTTTTGGGACGTGTCTAGAACGAACATTTCAAACCAAAAGGTGTAATAACACACCTTTTTTTTAAACCCACCATTTCAGAAGGCCTAGAAAGAAACATTGAAAACAGCCGTCAAACCTACATACTCGTATATTAGTTAACCAAAAAACACTTGAACACAGACTATTATGGTGATTTCGTTTCTGACAAAAAATGTCGCATTTTGATTGCTCCTTTCACTTTCCGTGTTCGATTGTAAAATAAAGGCAAACCGGTGAGAAAATTTTGTGTTCGTTTCTTAAAATGTCGCACTCTAGCAACGCAAAAAAGGCACATTCTCTGCCCTTTGAAGCTTTGTCAGGGGAGAGTGTTGCCCTGAAAATCAGATGGTTGCTTAAAACGAAAATATTATTAAATGCGTGAGCTAGACAAGGGTAAGTAAGCAAAAACTTGCACTTTTACGGGGTTGAGTGCAACATCAAACATATTTTGCACCATGAAAGGGTAACATTTTTTGCGAGAAACGAAACCACCATTAGAGTAAGGTCGTCTTCACAAACATGTGAACCGAATAGAAATTATTTTCACGTCTGAAGTTTAATTAACATAGTTTGATTAAAAGAAAAATACTGATAAAAATAAAATATTTCACACAAACAACAAAAAATAAAAGTAATCTTAAAGCTATTGCTCCAATACATACTACTAACCAAATTTATTTAACCTTTTTCTAAAACAAAATTAAAACAAAATTAAGGCAGCAAAATTTTTTTGCAGCAAAGTCATTAATCACTTCTTTAGTGTCCAGATCAAATCTGCGGTGAACACTCATTAGGGCTAAGCCATTCAGTCTTTCTTCTCTGGTCGAGTACCGCAAGAAGGTTTCCAGACGTTTCAAAGCCGAAAAAGAACGTTCTGCAGTACACGCAGTGACAGGCAATGTTGCATATATTTTTAATAAATAAAAAATGTTTGGGAAAAGTTGAATTTGACACCCATTTAGAGCTTCTAATGCAGTTTTCGGGCGACTTGCAGATTCTTCTTGGCTCTATTTCTTTTTCCATAAAGAAAATTCTGTGGCAATCGGTCTCGTGTCAATATTTTTGTAAATATTTAACTCCAGCAGCTTTGTTGTTTTTCAGCCGCGTAATTGCTATTCGTATCTCGTCATAGTCAGGCGGTAAGACATCGACTCCATCATCATCGACTGGGGGCTGGGGTTCTTCTCCACAACTTTCATTGATGCTACCATTCAGTATGGTGGAAAAGTGTTCCCTCCATAACTTAAGTACGTTTTGGACATCGGTCACTAGTTCGCCATGGTTATTTTTAAAGAAGTTCGGCCTAGCCTTGAAACCTTGTCTGGTAGAATTTTCGAGCGTTTTTCCTGTCGGACAGCATTTCAAGCTCTTCATACTCACGTATTTCTGGATCTTTCTTCTTATTACGGCAAATATGTCTCGCTTCCTTCTTTAGGTCCGTATATCATCTGTTCCATATGGCTCGCGTTGCGCACGGTCGCAGCGTCGTCCTGTAGGCGGCATCTTTTTTCTCTGCAGATTTGTGACATTCCTCATTGTACCAGCTGTTCTTTCTGGCTCGCTGAAAGCCGACTACTTCTTCGGCGGAATAAAGTGTTGTGATTGCAGCTTTTCGACGTTGAGCTTTCCATGCATTGATGGACGCACATTTTTTGGTGCACAAAGGCGGGTGCGTATCTTGGCTGCAATGAGATAGTGGTCCTAGTCGATGTTTGACCCTCGGAGTGTACGCACGACAAAAACGCTGGAAGCATGCCTTTTTCGATCTGGAGACAGCCACGTAGCTTGATGGATCTTTTTATGCTTGAACCTATTACTGCATACTTCCATGTTTCGGGTGCCAGTCGATCAGCCTTAGTCCGTTATCGGACGTTTCGTCGTGGAGGCTGAATTTTCTGGCGGTGGGGCCAAAAATCCCTTCCTTACCCATCCTGGCATTAAAATCGCCAAGCACGATTTTGAAATCGTGACATTTATATAAAAGTTGTCTACAATTTGTCAATAAAGGTGTAAGGCTATAATTAGGAATAGGCTAATTTGTATAACTATTAATCAGTATGAAGATTAAAGTACTAACTATGTTAAATACAAATGATTACTTTCCCTAAAGCAAACGCTCAATTTATTGTAGACTCGATTTTATAAAAAATTTAGAGATTTTGTTTTCTTTCACCTCAGTTTTATTAGAATCAAACCATAGAACCACATGCAGCCAAGATAAATACTTACTTATTTTATAGCCAAATAATGCTTCGGATTTACATACCGTAAAGGAGAATAAAATATCCGCTATTTATTGTTAGAATCCTAGCTCGTTAAAGCTTATTGCAAATTGCACGATAATCACCTGTTGTATGCTCTAGCATAAATGACAATAATCGCTAATATTGCCGCACAGTCAGCGCACTGCGGCCGATTGTTGTTCAATGTGACTGCAACCTGTAATTGGATAGGCGAGAAAGTCAACTAAAAATATATATATTTGGCACACATTTTTGCTAAATCTTTGGCCGAGCTTCTTCTCCAAGTTTTATTGTGCGTCTTGATGTTGTAGAACAAATGGATGATCTACAATTTTACGCCGCCGCCGAACCACAAATGGTTTTAACAGGTTTGCCATTGCCTGCCGCAGGGCTGTTGGAGAAAAATTTTTCTATTTTAGATGTTGCTTCGAACAGGGATCGAACCCACATACATATATACATAGGTCCTACCGTGTGGTAGTACGAACCTCTTACCTCAAGGCTACAGCGGCCGCGAGAAAGTCAACTAAAGAACTCAAATATTTGCATAGCTACAATCAGCAATAAAATAGTGAACTAAGAAAGCTGAAAGTAAAAAGTGGTAGCAAAAGTAAGAATTTTAAGTGCGGTATTTCTTCTACGAGTATTGAATGAAATTCTATCACACAATTTGTAGATGTTTTATATTACGACTGCTAGTTACTATTGTAAATTTAAAAAAAATTTGCTCCGCAAATTTACGTACATAATAGCAACAAATAAAACAGAAAGGATCTAAGTTTTGTACTTTGTTTAAAAGCTATTTAGTTGTAGGCTTTGTACGCCTCGGGTAGAAGTTGGAATATAAACGAAAGCAAATTCAGTGTGAACACTTGAGGCTTAAGTAGCGAAAAAGTACCGCAAAGAAATTGAAAACTTTTCTTTCGACGATTTTTCCACCGTATCCTTCGCTCTTCGACCTTCTTTTTGCCAACTTTTGTGGTTACTGCTGAGGAGCTGTCGCTTCTATTTAGTGCGCTCTATCTTTTGTTTTCTCACACCATTGCAATGGAATTATTGTTGTCACTGCTTACGAGGCTTACTTGTCATCACCACTTCAATTGCACCCCAAAGGGTGACAAAAGCGGTGACTTCGACTTATTCGTCAGTCTCCAGCTAGAAGAGAAAAATTTATGCAGATTTTTCATTTTCCATGCATACATACATACATACATATGTATGTACATATGTAAAGTAAAATTCTAATAAAATACAGCCTTGATGCGGGCGTTGAAAGGGTTGGCAAAGGGTGTGAGCTGTGAGGTTTGGTTGAAAACAAGCAATAAAAAAATGTTTCTGGTTAAATTTTTTGAGCTCTTGTGTTGCCTTATTTGTTTTGATTTCCCTTATTTATATGGGGTTTTTCTAATTTTTTATTTGAAAAGGATTTAGCAAAGAAATGTAGCTCGATGATTTTATGATGGAGCTTTGGATCGCTGCTTGTTACCCGCAATTTGCCACGAGTGGGTGGGTGACAGCAGGCCGGCAACAACAGCCAAAAACTAGGTAAAGAGGCAGGCAGTAAATATGGAAGCAAAAAGCTAATATGCAACCTTGCTAGGCTGTGTAGAAAGGGCTAAATTCCGGCATTGACGCACATTTAGCCAACGTTTTACGCTGTTTGCCTATTTAAAAAACGGAGAAAAATAAATAAAGAGTTTGAGTTTGTTGCGAAAAGAAAAAAAAAAGCGTTGGAAACTCCGAGAAGTATGCAAAGTATTTTGCATTTGCCATACAAAAACGCAAATGAAGTGCGAAACGGGCGCGACAATGTGACGCAAATGCAAAGCCGCGAAATGAGTTGGAAATTGATTGACGGAAGAAGAAAGGGAGGGGTGAAAAGGTTTCAGACAGAACAAACTTTTTTGGTAATTCCCATTTTGTGTTCTTTGCAAAGATTCCTTGCGTGTTGCTGACAAGTACTGCACGCTCGTTGCGGCATAAAATCTTAGCATTCTTTAGTGCTGACAAATTCAGATGGTTTCAAATGCTATCGCTTTTGCAGCTTTTCAGTACTTTTTTAATTCGAGTATTTTTCATTTGTTTAATAAAAAGTAATTGTAAGGATTAAGCCCCAACGGTATACTATTAAATAATGTACACAGTCAATCAGTTAAATAAATAGAGGCCTATATTTTCCGTGTTAATCAATTTTCACTCACCAATTAACTCAGACGCACTAAGGTCATTGTAAATAACATTTTTTTCTTTGAGTAGGATCAAAATTATATTTTTTCTATGGATATAATTTCTGTTAAGTTCGCCTGGTACCGCATCTCGTTGTGGTGTTTTCTTTGGTGTTGGCACTATTGGACAAGGTTTTCTCGGGGATCTTTTCTTAATAACAAGTTACAAAAGCGTTATGACCAAGGCAACGAAAATTAAGCATTTGCTGAATAATGCTGATGCTGCATATTTTCATATTTTTGAATGAAATCAATTTGCCTTGACCAGTATTTTGAAATCTGCTACACCGAGGCAAAAAAAAAAAATAAATCAGCTATTCTGCTGCTTCTTTTATGAATTCGCCTAAAGTTTGGTGGTTCAAATTTTATAAACATGCCGAAATAAAAAGAAAAAGTGAATTTTTGAATAGAACCACACAAATGTATAGTAGTATATTGTGTACGGATGGAAGTGTTCCGTTTTGCATTTATTGCAATACCAGCTTAACTACCTCAAGAATTTTTAATGTGAAGCAGCATGTGTCTTCCGCAAAACGTACTGAAGCCGCAAAAAGACAAACACGAAACGAACAATTAAAAATTGTATGTGTTTTGGTTTGAAAATTTAAAAATGCACCTGACTGTGCATTGTAATAGAGAAGACACACCAGAAGACTAACGCCATTTGAGAGAACTTTATTTATTTTGCTGCGCTGCTGTTCCTTCCTATAATAAAGCGAAAACGTTAAGTATTTTATAATCCTTACCCCAAACTAAAAAAAACGTAAAAGTATGTTTACATATATAGAGATTATCCTCATTTTCGAGCTTAACTCCCTAATCTGTAATTAGAAGAACAGATTAGCCATACAAAATTCCTCCCACGTTCATCTGTAATTATAAAAAAATCTCAGATTATACCGATAACTTTTTGGTGTCCAACCTAGTTTTATCGATTATTTTTGCGAAGAAGATGAGAAATGTCAAATGTAAAAGTTAACAAAACTGGACGCTAGCAAGGAAATGAGATTTGAAAACGCATTTATAATAAAATATTTAGAGAAACTATGTTTAAATTGCTTGATTTAGCAGAAAGAAGTGAACACAGTATCACAGAGACGAAATTGTATTTGCCCTTGAGTTGTGAAAAAACAAGCACAACAAATTTGACAGCTGGTTATCCGAGATTTTACTGTGTAAACGGGGTGATTAACGAACGAGCTTTAATTGAGATTATATTTATATGTAAACATACTTTAAGCGTGCTTTTCTTTTAAGGCTCGATAATTTTATCTTATTTCATAAATTTTTTGTTTAATTTGTATTCTTATTTAAATATTTTTTTCTTTTATTTCTTCTATTATATTATGTTTTTTATTTTACTCTTGAGTGTGAGTTAGTTTCATTTTGTTACAACGACTCCTCATAAAAGTTTTCACCATTTTGATGTCCTGCCCTCAGACACACTAAATGCCATAAGTGCTTTCCGCCATTTTACTCTTTCAGCATCCGTTCATCATCTTCCTCTACAATGTAAGCTAATTTCTTTTCAACCGCTTCATTTTGCCGCCTATACAGGTTTTTCAAAATTGCCCATTTGCTGTTATTGTTGTAACCATGAAAATGGGGCAACATATTTGCATAAAACAATTTCGCGCATTTACCCTTGAGTCGCAAAAAAGCAAGAGCAAACAACAAGCAGCAATGAAAGTCAACAAATATCAAGCGAAAAGAAGCAAAGTCTACAGCCTGCTAACCCACTTGCTGGCATTGCTGTATTTTTCGTCAAGTGCCTGGCACTTTGGAGATTTCAAGTGCAACATTTACTCAGCCATACTGGCAACCTCATGTGCATGCATGTACATTAGGGTGGTCCAAAAATGTATGGGAGAAAAGTAAAGTCAGAAATTTAATGCTCTCATCCCCTAGGATTGTCCTATACCTAAAAAAATGATACCCCTGTTATTTTATTTTCAAATCAAAATATATTTATAGGTCGCTCAAAGCGCTGAAAGTTTCCCATGTATTTTGTATGGTGAAAAGACTTCGTAGAAATGGCATAGAATCCATTAAAATCAAAATTGTTCAATCTGAAAACTCTGCTTTTCTTCAGAAGACCTCAGAGAATAATGCCCAATTGTTTATTAAACAATTTTTTGATTTTAACTATTTTTTAAGGGTCTCCGAAAAATCCCAAAAAAAAAATCAAAAATACAAAAATAACAAAAAGCGTTAAAAAGTATTTCTTACTATTTTTTCCACAATTTTTGGCACGATTTGCAATAAATAGCATAAACATAGACTTTAGATAATTGTTTCATGCAATTGCCAATTTGTTTAAACAAATCACTATTGTTTATTTAGAATTATTTATCAAATTGAGCTACGGAGCTGCAATTTTTTCATAACATCGCAACTTTTCTATCTGAATGTAACCACTTACTGCCGACTTACATCACTTACAAAATAAAAAAACAGAGGTATAATTTTTTTCAGTATAGAACAATCCTTGGGGGTGAGAGCATTAAATTTCCGTCTTTACTTATTTTGGACCACCCTAATGTACATACGTATGTAGTGCGTATTTACGCATGTATGTGCATATGTATACATATACGCAAATGCACGCCACACAACATCAACATGCAATTGCCCACATACACACATTCTCTGAAGAAAGGGTCGAGTACCAACAAAGGCAACATTGGCGCACTTGAGTTTATTTAAATAAGTCAACTTGAAGTGTCTAAACATACTGTGCATGCATATGTACACAGAGTCACACACTAATGTGTGACGGGTGGAAACCCGACTACAATGAAAATGTATGTACATATGTACTCCTAACAACAAACATAAAATTGCCTAACGTTAGCATAACATTGTTATTGCTTTGTTTTCTTATTTGTTTTTCTCGCCGCATATGTAAATTGGTAAGGATGGGTGTAGATCAGTGATGCTTTCATGCATATGTAAGTGCATTTTAAAAGCTTCAAAGCGAGGCATGCATGCATATGTGTGCGTTAAGGCGCGTTAATGTGTGTCTAAGCGCGCCTGCCATGGTGTTAAATATATGTATGCTTAGCGAAAGTCGCATTTTCTGTTGCCCTTTCCGTTTCCGTTTTAGTGCACTATGAAAAATTTTACCAATTTTTTGGCAAAAATTAATTATGACTATACAAACAGGTAATCGATTGAAAAACATAATTTTTTTTATTGATAGGAATTTGATGTCGCACATATAAAAATCTTAACTCTCGCCTACCGTGGGGTCTAAAAGACATACGTTTTCATGTGTGATTTTATTAAAATCGTTTGAATGCAGTGACGCTACAGAACGATTACAATACCTGATTTATTTTATTTTATTTTATTTATTTATAAAAGGTTTACATAACAATAAAAATTATTATATAAATCATAAAAACACAGCGCTGGCAGCAGAGGATTTCGGCTGACTGGTGAATGAGAATTAGATTAGATATAAAGAAGTAGAGAGTCTTAAAGGGAGTTGTAAATTTTAGAGGTAATATCATAATTAGAATTCATTAGTAGTTTCTTTCAAAATTCACACGCCTATGATTTTCAAGCACAGGGCAAAAAACTAGTAATTGAAATACGCTACTCTCAGATTCACAAAAAGGGCACTGGCTTAGGCGACAAGCAGATAATTTAGGTAGGCCTTCTTAAGTGAAGCCATTCGAGAAGTTTTACCCAAGAAGGGCTGAAAAAAGTGCTTCCCTTCATGCTTTATAGAAGTCCTTTTCCTATTTAAAAAGTATGCGAATGTATAAGTTTTTTATATTTAGCATTACAAATGAATTTCAATATGCATTTTGAGTTGCAATAAAAGATATTTGATATGAACCTTAGATAAATACCTTGAAGAAATATGATTTTTATGAATAAAAAATCAGCTTTAGAAGAACTCCACCAAAAGGCCTTCCGAAGTTCGTCTTACAAAAATCCCTCCATGGGCAGCGAAAGCAGAAGCCCTTCAATTTGTGCCACTTCATACAAAAAAGAAAGGAGAAAGGAATGTTGAGTGGAAGGCCTCTTGACTCTCAGGAAAGCCTTTCGGAAGGGCTTTTAACTCCTGAAAATATCTTCTGGGCGACCACCATTTAATTGATACTCGTTTGTTATGCGTTAGTATGACCAATGAAAAGACAAATGTATGGAGTGATGTAGTTTGCGGGAATGGACAACGGGCTGTAAAGTTAAGCATGGTTAGGGTTGATCGTAGCGTAATCATGCACTGAAAAGAAAAATAAACGATATCGTGTTTGTTTCAAACTAGAAAACTTCATTTGGCGCCAAGCGATCTCTTGTTTACTATGAACAGATTTTTTTCTGGCAATTTTTTCATTTAAATTCATAGATGCTCTTTCATATGAGTTTTCAAATGTTCAACATGAATCAAATTTCTTACAATCGTTTTAAAGATACTCATGTTCAAAATGTTTAAATCCCTAACATGGAAATCCCAAAAATGACTCGTTTTGAAAAAATCATAATACTTTTTTTTTGTGTGATTATAATTAATCCAACCTATAGCTAATTTTGTATGCCAAAGTGAACGAATATATACAGACGAAATGTGGTTCCAACAGGACGGAGATACGTTTCACACAGCGGACACCCAGATGGGCATTCTGCATAAACGATTTGAGGTGCGGTGAATAAGCCATCAAAATCATACAATTTGACCCCCCTAGGCTTTTTCTTGCAGGGTCTTCTAAAGCCGTGGGGCTATGCCTATAAGCCGCAATCGACCGATGCTCTTAAAGACAAGATAACGCCTCTATCGAGGAACTCTTCATACTAATATCACACCGTATAACGTAAACCTGTAGTAATGCTCTGACGATTTCCTTTATTCGGTTTGGAGAAGAATTGTGTCGTGCCTGGTTTTCCTATCTTAATAAGCAGAATATAGTTTAAAAAAACTAAAAAACACGCTTGCAGCAGCTGCCAGAAGAGAGTTACAAACAAACAAGCAAGCAAGCAAACAAACATACAAGTGAAACTAATAAAAGCGTGTTAAAATAGTAAACTATTTCATTTAATATTTTTTCGCATATCCGAAGATTTTCTTACGAACTCGCGTTTCAGAAAACTAGAATTTACTCGGAATTTATTTAAGAAAAACAAGATAAATAAAATGAGGAAAGTAAAACACAGAACACCGACTATCGGATTCAAAGTGAATTTGTTGAAATCCAAACAGATGGTATTGAAAATAGGCGAAATCGGGCAAAAACCACGCCTACTTGCCATGTAACGGCAGTTTAGTAGATGTATCCAACACTAAAAGTGTTAAATAGTATAATTATAATGAATCCTATGATTCTTTTTGATTCAATCTAGTCCTTTTCTTGTGTTAAAGACATTGTGCTTATTCAAGTGAAACAAAAAAATAAGCAGAATTTTCGTGTAGTTTGATAAAAGGTTGGGCTAAAAACAAAAGTTGTCAAAGTATTTTCTTAATTTTCACCACTTTTCTTCGAAATTTATCATTCTTGAAAACGAGATTCAAACGAACATTCTCCGATGCCCACAATTCCAAATATAGGCTCGGATGCGGAAGGAAAAAAAATGTGCCTATTCAAGGGGGGTTAATGTTACCAGCGACTAGTTTTGCCTAGGCTAATCTAATTCTACTGACACGCGATACATTCGTCTAACGCGGAAACAAGTTGGACGCAACAATACTGTAAACTGCGTAGCTGGAGTTGGACTGATGTGGGTTATTTTTTTTGAAGTGCGGCCATTCATTTTGCTCAAAATACATGGTGATGTATGTATTGACGTTGGCTGTTTTCATTAAATTAAACAAAAATAAAGTTTTTTTTTTTTGAGAAAAAATTGGACTTATGCAAGCTTTCGAAATTTCGGCCAAGTTCAGTCAAGCTGAAGTAAAATTAAATGAATAAATGTACACATTTCACAAAATACTAAGTTTGGCCTTCTTGCGTTAAGCGAGTGAAGCAGTTTTTTCTAAGGAGCTAATGTAAGGAAAAAGCCACTTGTGTGAAGTTTGTTAGTGAGAAGGGACACGAGAAGCAAATTTGAGTACACTTTTCAAACTGATAGATGACTAAGTGGACAGTGAACATGTGTATGTGTGCATTATAGGTTGTAAAAGAGCTTATAAAATTCTTTGGTCGTGGATGGGTTAATTTACAAAGGCTTATGCAATTATGCTATTATGCCGCTGTGGTGTAGTGGTTAGCAGTGCGCAGGGCCCAGCTTCCGAACAACATCAAAAAATAAACTAATAAAACAAGTTTTTTCTAGTAGCGGTCGCCCCTCGGCAGGCAATGGCAAACCGCCGAGTGCATTTCGAGTGATAAACTAATTATAAACGATATGTATGTGATCCAACGTTGACCGCTCGAAATTTAACTTTTTCTGCAATAACGGCATTCTATTTGTCCAAATATTTACTTCTTAGCTATGTATGACATAAACTTATTTATTATTTGTTTTTTAAATCTCATACGTAATTCGTGTTCTACACTCTTCGAACTGATTCCATTTGACTAGCAAAAATCATTACCTCACCAACTGCCTCATTTTTTCTTCTACTTTATCCTTATATGGTCCAATCGACTGAATTTGTAAATAATTTTGTCGTTTTGTTCTGATTTAGGTACGCTACAAGACGAAAAATGCCAAAACTGCAACGAAAACCAAACAACTATTTGCATAAGATGATTGATGAGAGTGTGAATTTGCTTTACTGTTCAGTTTCTTTTGCTGTCATCATTCTTTCTTGCTTCCTACGCACTTTTTCGCATTACAAATGCTTATCTCCCTCGTACATGTTATTTAGTAAAAAAAACTATTAGTCAATTGGGAAGTCTAACGGACCGAGCGCCAGTAGGAGCTTTAACGCTCGACGCCCTTTTATGATATTTTCGACACTCGAGGAGTAAAGTCGTCTGTTATGAACGTTGTCCAAAGATAGCTCCAATAGCCGAAGATTGATATGAAATGAGCGGCGAAATTGGCAACTTAACAGCCTATTACCGCCACGGAGTGGGTTTGACAGGTAAGTTGGGTTAATGCCGCCTGAAGAGGCTGTCAATCATTTTTGGCCACAATCAATGCCGCAACGGACAACCGAATAGCTCTAATTGTCCACATGTTTCTGTTTGACCCGGGCTGTATACTTGTCTATCTGCCGGCTTGTCCCTTTGTGTAGCAGATGTAAACTTGACTCCCATCTGCTACTTTAGTATGCAAGACTTAAATAAAACATGAGCGGATGGTAGGCAGTTCGAAAAAAAAATACACATGAAAACAAAATTAAGCAAATGTATAACAAAAAACACTAAACAAACTACTAAGAACAGCAGCCAAAGAGAATTTATTCGTCATTGAGGAATACATCGATAGATGGATGATTGAACGCGCTCATACGTTTGGGCGGACATCTCTGCAGCACAGGAGGTGGTACAGACAATGAAGAAAATCCTTTTACAACAATGGCGTGGAAATATTGCTTGGCAGAAAAAAAAAATAGCTTAGGGTGTGGAAATAGTACTCAAGTTGGGCTCATACTGATAGAGTTCCAGCGTGCGTTGGTCGTTGAATACTCCACCCTTCGAATTCCTATTCAGGGATGCTGAAAGTTGTGTGTGCTTGACCAAGCAGACAATTTGTGAACGAAGCCAAAACGCAGCAAAAGTAAAAGTGGCATTCCCCGGCGACTGGACAGCAGCTGGGAGCGTAAGACCAAATTGGAAGAGCTGCGTTTAACGCTCGCTGACAACATATTGCGATTTTAGTTCGTCAAGCCAGTCCAATTGAAAAGATTTGCGTTGGCCTTTTTTCTATGCCAGTGAATAGCTCTGAGCAACTGGCTGTGTGTGTATGTGCATTAGCCTGCCTCACGTTCCATAAAAATAAAGGCTGGTTTTCCCTTCTCAAGAGAACCATGTAGCTGTGAAAGCGTTGAAAAAACCTGTAAGGTTTTTTTGTGAAAAATATTTGTAAAAACTTTATTTAAAAAACAAAGCTTAGAAATACAGTCGAACTTCCCTATAGTGAATTCGCACGGGATCAGAAAATTTCTTCACTACATAGAAACTTCATTATACGGAGACTAAAATACACCAAAAGTTGTAGTGTAGTTGTAGTGTCAAAATATGTGATGTTTTTTAAAAGTTTAACACACATCTTTTAAGCTTATATTTTTCTGTTATCCAATACCAATTACTGAAAAATACGAAACATGGAAGTTTTTGTCCTTGAACAACTATGCATATCGAAAGAATATCCAACTCACGTGCCAAAATATTTTAACGAAAGCAAAGAAAAAAGCTATTTCTAAAAATCTCTCTTCTATTCATCATAAGAATATTTACTGGAAAAGGGATTCCTTAGAGAACATTATTATCGCGATTTAGGCCATGAATGAGACCGAATTCGTGAAAAAGACTTCTATGAGGGCCATAAAATTGATCTAAGTTTTTGATTCGCTCGTGGGAGCAATATGTTTTTCGAGAAGCATCCTAATGTACAGTAGCGTGGGGCGAAAATCCGTTTTTTTTGAAATTTCATTGGTAATAGCAAAAATATGGTTTCTTATGCTCTAAAAAAATCTTTGTGAAATTTTAAAATTTTTGGTCAATATCCTAGGCTCGCCCAAGTCCATCAAAGTTCAATTTGTTAAATTTTTTATTTTTAATTTACTTCCATCGCAAATTCAATTCTCAACAAAAGAGGTCCTTATACCACTATTAGTCCTACATAATTTGTATACGGACCTTTTTTGTTGATAATTAAATTTGCGATCGAAGTAAGCTAAGAAAAAAGTTTTTTGAACACATTGAATTTTGATGAATTTGGGCAAGTATAGGATATTGACCAAATATTTTCAAATGTCTTAAAGATTTTTTAGAACATAATTAACCATATTTTTGCTATTACCAATCAAAATTAAAAAAGCAGATTTTCGGCCCACGCTAATGTACATATACTTACATATTTTTATATATATACGTACATATATATATATACCAGTTTAAATCAGTGAGTGAACACTTGGACGGCCGAATGAATGATTGAAAAAGGTAGCAATAAATACGCCGAAAGCAGCATAATTGCTGCTCATTTCCTGGACAGCTGTTTTCCTCTTCCGCCTCCACTTCGAATTTTCATCGTTTCGTTTATTGTGAACTTTTGAATTCGAAATTTATTGATCATTGGAGAGTGTGACATTGCGACAAGATGTTGCCTCAAAAATTGTTAATTCCTACAGAAAATTATTTTTTTCTAGAAGCTTTAATGATTTACAATGAAGAACGTGCGAGATATTGCTTTTTAACTTTACCCGATAATCGGCGCCGGCAAAAGTGTATGCAAGTAAGTGTACCTACTTATACTCAGCGTGCCGGTTGAAAATCAGAACTAAATGGTAAAAAAGGATAAGAAAAATGTTGCGCTGCTCTGAACCGAAAAAATTAAAAATATACCATATCGTATTTGTTTCAAACAAACCTTCGTATAATTTGTCGCTAATCGGTGTTTTGTCTACTTTAAACATACCCTGCAGGCGAAAGCCGAACTAGTGAAACAAGTTTCTAGTTGAGTAATAGCAGGGACCGACAATAATGATTATTTTCAAATTTTCAATGAAAAAAATCAAAAGCTTCCAAATGTTGTAGAACAGTTTCGAGTAAATATATGTGCATGTTTTTTCATGTCCTGCAGGAATCCGATACGATTTAAAAATTTCTGA